>DWIC01000145.1:0-14913 GCA_018248135.1 Battus belus
TATATTTTTAATAGTTATATATTGATGTATTAAACTAACTCACTATGAAAGGAATAAATGTTACGTATAAAAAAAAATCGTGCTTTTCTTTATAACAATATTTATGGCAAGACTAAGTAATACCAGCTTACTTATTACATCTATTTCTAAAAATGAATTCCTTTTTTATCCTTAGTCAATGCATAGCAAAAAAATAACTTCACATGTTTTACATAATATAGTTTCCTTATAATTAAATAGGGTTTTTAAAGAGAAAAAAGAGAAAATTGAGACATGGAATTTTGAGTATTTGACAGTTAGCTATAAAGTTCGCGTGCCTGACTGTTTGCTCTGAAATTCGTTCGTCAGGCAATACACGCGTTGCAGATTCATGCCTTTTAACATCTGCATCGGACAGCATAAAACAATCACAAAATAGATTTATTAATTACATAATTATTCATTGAATAATGTTTTAAAATTACTATGTTGCATTGAATACTTTTATCTATTTCTAAAGTGTTTTTTTTGTAATAAACAACAATAACTCCACGATCTCGGCTTTTGCCATTATATTCTTCTGTCGTCTACTAGATCGTCATAAACAGTTGTCTGTGAGAACAAATAGTTTAGATACTTACTTTGATCTCATATCTTTATTCAAATGAAAAAATAAAACATATTAATATACTTAAATAACAATAACGTAATAAATAACTAACATTCTTTTAAATTAGATTAAGGTAAATATATTTATGGTTAGCCCAACGCATGTTGTTTGTATGTTAAATAAAATTTTAATTTGACTAGATTTTTTAAATTTCTTCGTATTTACAATACTATTGTTAAGCCATCAAGAAATAAAATAAAAATAAAATAACCTATGTTAAAATAAATATCTTTAAGTCTGATCAATGTTCATAATGAATACTTGATTTATTTAGCTACCTATTATTTCATACAATTTTATTACTATTACGTCAATTATTGTAATGTTTTATAATTTTAATATTAAATATTGGCCGGCATCCGGCATATATGCGACCTTCGTGATTGGATCGTTTCGACTTTTTCTCACGGCGAGTGAGCCGGCGTGACATTGAGAGCGCTCCATTAACGAAATAAATTGGCGTATGCCGAATAATAGGTGTACTATATATTATATAATAGTAAGTAGATAATAATTACTAAAATATGTATTGAACATAGAAAAAATGTTACTTGTTTTAAACTGAAATATTATAAAATTCACAGTTTGCTTGCTTATGGTTGTCAAGTACTTCCGCAGGATTTCACGGAGGAGCACGGAAAATCTTGGAATGTAGTTATCGGCAATGTAGACAGTTTTAACCCCTGATCCTTTTTAGGATAGAGGATGGTTAGAGGACTGTGGTAAAAAGCATGGGGAAAAATGATAGCGGAGACTTACATGTCGACGAATGCCATGATGGCCCGACCCTCGGTCATTATAAAATGACTAAGATAATAAACAATGTAACGGGTTAAATGCAGAAAATAGGATCTTCTAGATAAAGTTAATGTAAAATGGTCGTATACATCTTCAGCTCTCTGTCACCTCAAATCCGGTGGAAGTATGTCTAAGAACAATTCGCGACATAGTAACTATAGATTTGTTTTCTTTAACTTGAAAAATTCAAATTTATCTGGGATCCTACTGTAAAACCGAATAATTTATTATTCATAATCATCAATACAATATTTATTTATTGTTAATAGGTTATCATTAGAATAATAAAACAATCTGTTTATAAATTTATAATGTAACATTTTGTCTGCCATTATAATTGAATTATATGTTTCAAGTACAACAACTTAAATAATGCTACTGAAAAGTTATACATTTTAATTTATTTATAGGTATTAAACGGCTTAGAGTTGCGAAGTTAAAAAAATTAACAGTCAGTATTATTATTACACTTAATATACAGTTATTCGGTATCTAATCTTTTCAAACCGCAAATTTTGTTACTAAATCTAAAGCCAAGGTTTAGAAAAAACGAGATTTAACCACTCACGCTTAATATATTTGACATGTCGAGGTCAGGAATGTTATCCTGAACTAGTTCTTATATCGTTAACCGGAAAAAAATGTTCATTAAAAAATTCAAATTTCGAACAAGTTTTAATTTAACGCACTCTAAAAATATAAAAGTAATCGTGCATCAAGCTGAGTGGAAAGTGGAGAAAACTCCAATGTAGCGTGCCTAACAAAATACAATTTCATAGCTTTAGTTTCATCAAATTACGCTTAGGTGAATATCCGTCATTTGCCAAAAGATAACAATTAATTAATAACAAATACGAAAATCAATTTAAAAGGCAGTGAATTAAGAATTGTCCATTTTGTTAATCTTTTTACTCTCAATGTTTAAGCATTAGCAATGGCATTTCACACATGTTAAATAATCACTAAAATAAATCGTATGTAATGTATTTTCATTCGCTCATTTTAAATTTTATTTAAATATTAGTCGCCCGGTTTAATGACTTCGGTTTATCAAAAGACGATTACAGTTAAAACAAAGATAATAAATAAACAAATAAAGAAGGAATCACTTTATTCGTTGATTTATCATCCTAATGATAAACAATCATTACTACATCATTACAACAGTTGAAGTATTTAATAAGTTTGTGATTATGTTTTCACTTTATTACTACATTTTTTGTGATGTTACATGCTAATATGTTTTTCAGTTTTTTAACGTGTTAATTAATGTTTGCAGCTATGGTTTGTATGAGAAAAAACGTGCCGTTTTACTGGTTTCCTCGCATGGTGCAACAAATATTAGTAAACGTTATTCCCATCCATTTCTATTTGTAAGAAGTTACCTGTGTGTAAAATTTCAAAATTCAAATTAAAATTCTACTACGACTGTCTGCTTATCTATAACTATGATATCTATGACTGCTTACAAAAGTTTAATAGAAAAACCACTATATTAAATATGTCTGTGAAAAAAGGTATAATTGCTGTTCCTTTATACAAGTTACAGGTAACGTTTGATATATTGATATTCATAAGAAATATCTAAATGATTTTATTTTTTGATAACCTTAAAATAACGGAGACAATGTATAAAGAAATGATCGAGCATGATTGGACAAATTGTATGCGTTTCTGCTCTACTTCTGTCATTTCACTAAATGATGTTAACCCATTTGTGGGAACATCGGATGACAATTTCTCTATAGGATAGTTTCGTATCATTTCAAGTGGAACGGAGGCTGTGGGTAAGTAGATCGTTGTTACCTACTTTTGTTTAGAAAAAGATTAGATTAGAGAAAATTTTATGTCTATCATTAGCCGCCCCAACTAATTTCGTTTTATGTTTCTCGCCGTTTAATAGCAAAAGGTAAACAAAAATTTCATTCGGAATGATTTGTTTGTATTCCAACATTTCAAGTCTAACTCTTTTCGTTTCAATGCATTATTTTATGTGGTGCTACATCTCGACACGCTTCTTTTGTTAATTTTTGATGGCAAGTATTTGATAGCTACAGAACCAGAACCACAGAGTAAATTAAAACACCTTAATTTACTCTGTGGTTTGTGCGCGAAGAGAAAGGCCTTGTATTTTCCATATTTTTTTTCATCTTTGCAATTTTCCCGAAGATCTTATAAAAATAAGGCACGAGATATGTTCCTTAAAGTGAACTTGAAAAAGAAATAGCCGCCTTCGTCAAGACATCGTTTTGCGAGTTTTACTCTGAGCAAAACATTTTTATATATACGGTATATTCAAAAAGTATCGCGAAATTTTGCTTACAGTTTTCTTCAATTGCAGCGGCGTGGTGCATTATGAGTTACAAGGTAGAACGGTGAATAAGGAATATTACCTGAATAAGGAATATTAATACTATATGCGCAACTTGCGCGAAGCAATCCGGCAGAAATTGTGGAAAAACAAAAACTGGCTTTTGCATCACGGTAACGCCCCTGCTCACACACCCTGCTCACGCTGCTTGTACGCGACTTCTTGACCAAAAACAACACACTAATGATACCGCAACCACCGTATTCCCCAGATTTGGCTCTCAGTGACTTTTCTTGTTCCCGAAACTGAAGAGGCCCATGAAAGGACAATACCATGTTATAATATTTCTAGTGTTAACTTCGTGATGTGAGCGCTTTGAGTTTAAATAAAACTGGTTATTATCAATTCACACTTTGCATAATATCGATTTATACAATTGGATAAAGATTGTAAACGTCTAAATAATTCTAATAGTTGAAAGTCTGAAAGTGCAGTGTTCAGCGTTCAAAGTATAGCTCAATTATGAAAGATGACACCTTAAAGGAATCCTGGTAATTAAAAGGGGTTCTGTTGGTCTTTTCTCAGATTCTTTCTGTTTAAGAATAACTTAATCAATTGTTAGCGGCAGGGGTTCGAATTAGTGAAATTAGTGGTAAAAGCTCTTAATAAAAAGGTCCTCAAATCAACATCTTTTTTTTGTTATAAGTTATTTGCTATTAGTTTTGCTACAGTCTGTGAACATGACCGACATTCGATCTCATGTTACTATTATAAGTAATCCATTTTCATCACTTATAATCAATATTTTAAAAAATGGGTCGGCCACAATACGTAAGTTCATTAGGTTTTATCAATAAGTTCGTGTGGTACGCGAATATTAAACTTTTTGGATCCATAGTTTTTTTAAATTGTTTAAAACCATTTTATGACCAAAATTCAATTTTTCAGCTAAGTTGTAATGTTTGTAAAGCTAATTTTTATGTTATCCGTAATTTTTCGATCAGAGCGACGAAAATCATTGACATAAAAACAATGTATTACTAACAAAGTTTTTTCGGGGCTTGCGTTTCAATTTTTTCTTTTTTGAAGTAAACATTTTAAATACGTCAATCTTTAATAATTGTTAAAATACGATAATCTTTAAATATTTTTAATACGTCGAATACGTAGATTTACTGATTTCGAAAACACTTATTACAGATTAAGTGTTATTATTGCAAGTTCCATAAGGCGAAACTGTAAGAAAGCTGCACAAACGGGTTTTATTTAATCTTGGTTAGAAAAATGACGGCTATTCTAGGACCATAAATCATAAAAGTTTAATTTTCAACAAGAGCGCAATATGGCGTAGTGATATAAGTATCTTCCGATACAGAAATGATACATAGAAGAAGCGCTATGAACAATAAATTGCATCGAAGATTATTAAATTGTAAAAATGTTCATTGCATCGGATAAAAGGAATTGATTAGATAAATTCAAATAACTTGTTATTGATATAATTATTTAAACAGTTGAATTGGTCTTTTTCAGCTATAGTTTTTGAGACCTTTTTGGATTCGGTTTTAATCTCCCGTATCAAAACGATGTCTCCGCATTGGCTTTTTGAGTTTGCTGAATAGCCATAAGTCACTTTGAACCAAATCAGGAAAATACCACAGTTGCGGAACGACAAGAGTTGAATTTTTTTACAAAAAAGGAACAAAGAACCAATGCGGTATGGTATCAACTAATAGAGACGGCGAATTTGAGATGAAACGACAAAACGACCTTCAAAATGGTTTCCGTTGAGTCAAATGATATTCCAACACTATCACTGAAGTTTCAAATTGTCAAACGATGAAAGCGCTAAACCTTTTATTTATTGAATGTGCACTAAGTCGGATTTAAATGTTTTAATTAAATTTTCACCTTACTTTTTGATCAATATAGTATAATACGTTTATTACCCTTCTAAAGCAAATTTATCATTCCTTAGTATATTAATAGTGTTAATACAATAAAGTTAAAACAATAAAAATCTAATATAATTAAGGTCAACTTATAAACATCGTCAGAAGACGCTGGCCGTAAGTCGCTTCGAATAGGTCTCATTGGAAGATTGGCTAGGGTGGATACACAGGGGTGAAAAAAATATTGATGACGAGGATGTAATAATAATTATTCCAGATAACTTATCCGGTCTATATCGGTCTATATATTAGGGGTCGCCTTGCAATTTTTAAAAATGGAATAGGAATTTTCGTGAGCTTTTAACAAAAGCATCCGTTAATAAATGGTATGTAAAAAGGTATTACAATGAAGAAATGATATTGACAACACATAGTTACGGCTCAAAATATATAATTTGAAATATTTAAATACAAATAAATTTATCTTACTTTTATTTAATAATTGTTTAAAATTTCGTTACAACACTTCTCAGTAATTCTTTCAAATACTTGTTAAACAATACTTATCGGTGTTTAAATTTCAGGATTTAAATTTTTTTATATTGTAATACAAAATTGAACAGGGAACTATGGTACATTTATCGACAGTTCTGAACAATTCTTCAAAGAACCGCAATTGACACGCGACCCGACTGTTACCCCTGTCTATATTCGGTACTGGTCTATTGCAATATACGTATTTGTAACCGACAATATTTTACGTAGATACTAATCCATATTTCATTATTTCATAACCAGCAGTCGTGGCCGAGCGGTTAAGGCGTCTGACTAGAAATCAGATTCCCTCTGGGAGCGCAGGTTCAAATCCTGCCGACTGCGAAGTTTGGATAATTTTTGTTTTTTTCTTGTATTTGTACTGAAAATATTATGCTTTAAAAGTTTTTCAGTAACAATTGACTTAGTAATATTAAAACTCTAGATTTAATATGTGAAACGTAATAAAGGCTATAAAATAATAATATAAAAAAGGGAAATAAAAATGTTAGTGTTTAATTTAAATATTTATTTTAGATTAGCAATTACTTATGACTAGGGACGGAATTTTTCTTAATGTAAATTTCGTCCCTTATAATATACCAGGGAATGATATTTAAAATAGTTGAGTAGTTGAAGCTTGAAAACTATACGTATAATAAATAATTTATAATAAGGTATAGATGTATTTAAGCAACGAAGATTTTATACTGAGACCAGACTTATGGGTTACTTTGTAGCACGTCTGTGCCAGGAGTTTTAAAGTAAGTAATGACCTCTTACCGGTGGTTTTGTCGAGTTTGGTTTTACAAGTAAAGAAGAGCCAGAAAGAATCATCCTAGTGCATCAAATTTTTTTTTACTTTAAGTTTTTTTCCAATGATGATGTAATAAAATCTGATTATATTATGCTACAAATTACAGTTAATAGAGTTTTGTAAATAAAATAAAATGTAATAATAATAATAAAATATATAATACGTATATATATAAATAAAATACGGAAATAAATATTAATAGTGTTTAAGTAAAAAGGCGTCATGTATCGACAAAAACTAGCAAAAATTTAAATGTCGAGATATTATTAAAGACCGTCAAAAGCCAAATGGCCACAGCTGCTTTAAATGTAAATAAATAAAATCTGTAGGTCAGTAATGTGATGGTAAATGTAACCTGAATAAGTTAGTTTCTCTACGCTAGATGGCGCGCGCACGCATTGAACCATTTTAAATATGTTGAATAATAATCTTCACATAATACACCTTAAATTGATTTACATTGCCTATCAAACTGTTAAGTCGAACACTATAATGTATTAATATGATCAAATCCCACATGCGTTGCTTGTGACTCAAGTAAGTACTTAAGTAAAACGGTATTATGTATGTAGGCATATAGGTATGAATAATTGTCCCGAGGTTTTCAATTATTTTATAGAAACTTCATTTAAATAATTAAATTTAAGTGTATTTTTATAACCAATTGGTTACACAACATATAGATTATTATAATAGACATATACATAAAACGTGAAATTGAGTTTTGAAATAGTAAAATTATTATTCTTCTAGTTTTTCTAACGACGATGATGTGCTACGATATGTGCTACGATTTTTCGTAGCGCCCATCAATAAATTATTTTAGCAGTAAGTTTGCGTAAATTTTGATTAATTTTATCATATTTTTAAAATTAGATGTCAGTTTTTAGAACAACAAGGCTTTGCGTTTTTGATCTATAAACGTTTAATAAGTTATTAGTTTGTACACTAAAGTTAAAACCTCTAAGATGTATTACAGGAAGTATTTCGTAGTATAGTCATATTATTATAGAGGAACTTTGTTATTTATCATGACTTTGATGCTTCGTTTTTTTCACTAAGTTGTTTAAGAAAGAGAGAGTAGGTAAAACAAAAAAGACTGTCACAGCCGGGCAGCAACAACAATTTGCTTTAATGAAATGCTTTCTATATGTCATTGATTGACATGGAGAATGTAAAATGGGTGATGAGTCATAAAAATTGAAAAAAGGTACTAAGGTAATTTAGAATTAGGTTCAATCTCTCGATAAGAAAAATATTTTACCACTAATATAACCGGAGAAATTAAATTATTTACGAATATCATAGTTTTGATGAAACGGGAGACTTTTTAACATTTTAAAGGATTAACAAATTATGGAATGTATTTATTGAAGTTGCGTTAAAAGATTATTTAAAGCTACAGCATAAGGCTTTACATTATTAAAATAGTATTAAATTTATCACTTTTTCGTGCTCAAATTTGCGTTGCTTAATCATCGGGGAAAGTCGCAGGATGTTAGCAACAGCAGACCGGTGATCGTCAGTACTGGTGCTAGTATGGTATTGGGATTAAAATTCCGCGTCTCCATAAGTACTATTTTTGTTTCCAACGGAAAAATGATTTATATTTTTAAATTTAATGAGTTTATTTATTAATACGCATTTTTGTATTTTCATACTTCATTCTAAACAGTGATTATAGCTTTGAAGTAATAGTATTAATTTAATTTTGTAAAAAGAAATTTATTGTTACTCTCTTCACTTTTAGATTGGTATTTAAGGAATAATTCAGTCGCTTTTGAGCAGAAGTTATTCCTGTACTGTCACCACCTCAAAGATGGCGCTGCACACAAACTCTTTGAATTTAAAATGTCGAAGAGATGTTACCGTGTCTCATTACAAATAAACAATATATTTATATTGCAGCATATACCTTTTTTATAATTAGATCCGTAAATATACAAGTCACAGATATAGATCAGCTGATTCGCAAGTAGAAGAAGCCGGATAGCTACATAGACATAAAATTTTTATTTCTAGTAAGTTTTATTTGTAACAAACTTATCTTAATATGTTTTAATATGACAGACTACATAAATGAACGAAGATGGCTCTTTCTAGTTACATTAACCAATATTAAACTTACAACTTCGTAACTTCCCTTAAATTTTGGGTTTTTATGCGGATACTATTCCATATTTCAATATTTCATAACCAGCAGACGTGGCCGTGCGGTTAAGGCGTCTGACTAGAAATCAGATTCCCTCTGGGAGCGCAGGTTCAAATCCTGCCGACTGCGAATGATTTTTTTATTTTTTGTTTTGTCTTTTTATTTTTAATCAAATATTTTATTACTTAAATCTTTTTCTATGACTCTTTTTACTTTAGATAAGTGAGAAACACACACGTCCGAAAAGTATTTAAATTTTATTTAAAAACAAAATAGTTATAAAAAGATTTACTAATGAAAAATAATCAAGATATTTTAACCTGTATTTATGAACACGTTATTAAAGTCACATGTTTTAATTTATGAAATGTGTATAGAATGGGAAAATTTACATTTCAGACATTACTCTAAGCTTCCACCAAACATTTCATTTATAATGAAGCCCCTAGCCATCTAACCACGACTGCTTGATGTACACGACGTCTATTATATAAAATATCACACAAAAACTGTTATAAGTTTTGCATTTTTAATTTTACTTATTACAAGTAAAATATTTATTCTTATTTAACTTTTTTTAGCCACAGGAACGCGTAGGTTTTCCCCACAGAATACTACGATGTTTAGGATACTAATTATTAATTTACGTATGCGTCAGTGCAATGCCTGAAATCGATACAATCACATTCGTTGAATGTAGATTACTTGTTAAATGGTGCTCGAGGTAGTTCATTGGCCTACGTTAGAGGGCGTACACAAGAAACTGTTTGAGATAAGAGAAAAAAAGATAAGATAAAAGAGATATGTCGAAAAATTAACAATTTCTTTAAAGCCTTACAATATTTTCATATGATCATTATTTTGTGAAAAAATTCTTCTCGTAAATTATAACATTAAAATATAATATATAACTTAAATATGTTTCGTATTTATTTGAGTTCGATATTCCTATCAAAAATATGAAGCGCACACATCGTTCTTTTTAATTGTGTAGATATTTGTTTCGTATAATGTTAATGTAAGAAGCTAAAACAAAGCACAAGGATAGTTAATAAACAGCATTTTTTTAAATTTAAGTTTTTAAAAATTTGATTTATTAAACACTATCATTAAATTTTTACCTAAGAGACTTATGAAGGTGACATAAAGAAAAAAATTCGATCAAGTTCGTCAGGAGATATTTTAAAGGGATGGGTTATTCTCTTCTCTTACTTTCAAATTAGAAAAAATTTTACACTTAACTTGCTGAAATATTCATTATGATGAAGTAATCAGATCGTAAATAATGCATCTCGCAAAAAATTCTGGAAACACTTATAATACTATGTCAAGAGCCGTGTACCTACCATGAAATTCGTTCCTATCATGAATACATAGATCGTGCGCCTAAATTAGAATAAGTACAGCTTGTAAAATAGGCATACTTATTTAATTTTAGTATGACCAATATGTAAGTCTTGTTAATAATAAATAATATGTAAGTCTAATTAAATATTTGATGGATGCATTTTTTTGAATTGTTAACTCATAAATGCATATTGGTTTAAAGTAAGACCAACGACACACTTTTTTTAAGAGAAAACGAAATCAAGAAGGACGCAAATATTAATATATGAAAGAAACAAAAGCGGATACGCCTTTATAAATGCGTAATTTTAAGATACCAATCATAACTAGCTGCATTAACTGACATGTATGAGCTTAACTGTTAGCTCACTAGGTACAGAAAGAAAACATACTTTAATCTAGAAATCTAGTAACTGTTCCACATTAAATTAAAAATGTTTTTACTCACTGACTTGGTAACATTAAACTTACAAATTGTTGAAGTAAGTATAGCTAGTTCACGGACAGAGCCTTCTACGCGGTATCAAAATCTTCGTCACGCTGAACACCACTTCGATATTTTACTAGTACCGGTGTTTACACTCTGGTATGCTAACGCTCGACATACTTCGAGTCAAAAATCTTAATGTCCTGTCAGGAGTGCTAATTTTTTTTTCACTGTTAAGATAATTAAATCCTTTCTTCATTAAATGTTTATTTTAACGTGTATACATTTCAAATGACGATGGGAAATAACGGTGGCCCGATCGGCAGTTAGGTGAAGCGACCGGGCTCCCGCGCCTACAATCTCAGCCCTCCCCTTCGTCGCTGTTGTTTTTGTTTACTATAATGCAATAAAAATTACTTTCGTTTGTTAAACTTTGAACATGTTCCACATTTCAATATTACGTAACTAGCAGTCGTGGCCGAGCGGTTAAGGCGTTTGACTCGAAGTCAGATTCCCTCTGGGAGTGTAGGTTCGAATCCTGCAGACTGCGAAGTTTTTTTAAAATTTTTTTTGTATATTTTTATATATTATCCATCGTACTAAAAATAAGTTACAAAGTTTTTCAGAAATTAATGAATTTTTATAGTATAAATATTAAATCACAAGAAGTATCTGACTTAATATGTAATGTATTATACTGGCCGAGAAATTAGTTATAATCATAGTGAATTAAAATTTTTAATATATTTGTGGCTTTTTTATTTAATATCACAAAGAGTTAACTTTACTATTTATGTAACGTTAGCAATAGCGACGAATGACACAAGTTTCTTATTTTACTGAATTAATATAATTTAAGATTCACACAAAAAGAACAGTAAAGAGTTTTTTTCAATAATTATACTACATGTAAGAATAATCACGGTCACGATTCTGTCAGATTCTAATTCAGATTTAAAATAATTTAAGTTTTTTTTTAAATTAAAGTATTACGATTCTAAAAATATACCATTTAACACGGAATTAATGTATAATGATAGAATACAAATAAAAATCCAGCGGTTTTGTCGCTTTCGGTTGTTAAAGTAAAATTGAGCAAGTGCTAGGGCTGTTAATTGTTCTGTGATATCAAACTTTTTAAAATTTATTCTCCGCGATTCTTGAACAAAAGTTGGTCTTCTGATGTGAGAATAAGACAATGTCGTTTAGGCGAAAGTAGCGTAAACTAAAGTTTTAAAGTAAACTTTTAATTGAATTTTTCAGCTTGCAAATATAACTTCTTAAGAAAGAGTAAACAAAGTCTTATTCTTAAACTTAAATGAATAAATATATAATAAGCTGTTTTACTGTTTAAAAATATTTAAAACATGTGAATGCACCCAATATTTTTTAATAGAAAAATCTTAGCCACGCACAACCAAGGTTACTTTTGGTAAATTAACCAATTTTAGAAGTATGTTAATCATAAGTCACACAATAAATATACCAAAACTTTAAAAATTTTTGCATTTTCTCTAAAGTTACAAAGTAAAATGTGTGAGGATCACCAACTGTTAATTAACGTTCACGTCGGTGCCTTTGGATCAATATTTTGGTGCAGAATGAAGCCCAAGGTAGTTTGTCGGTTTACACTAGATGGCGCACGCATGGAAAGGAAAAATTAAAAAATTAAAAAAATAAACTTCTCTTTGATAAATCTTTGAAACAAAAGCATTCATCGTGAAAGGTTATTAAATTATTGAATAGTATAAAATTAAATTATTTTTATACAAGTTGATTTTGATTTTGATATATATATATTTATACGTAATTCTACACAATCACTAACAAAAATTTCACAAAAACAAGTTTCACAAAAGAGCCAATTACACCAGTCTATTTGTTTTGTTTGCCAAATAAATGTAAGAAAGACTTGTGCTGTGCACTAGTGAAATAAGTAATTATAAATTATCCTAATTACAAAATACAAATTAAGTGAATACAACGTAATCTCATCATAATCTCAGCCGGATGTCTACGACGCGGTCTCCCCGTAGATATTGAAAAAAAAAACCTGTTAGATGTGACCTGCATGCAGCGTCTTCAGTCGATCTTAACGGGGACACCTTGTGGGTGCGCGTCGTAATTTAAGTTTATTTCTAGTCTCTGGTCTGGAAACTTAAATCCTCAGCAGCCATATAAACTGCATGTCATACATATACTATGTATACTATTCTCCAACTTGCCAATTCGTTAAGCCATATCGATTACTTTCGATCATCTTCGGGTATCCTCATCTTTGATTCGATCTGTTAGAGAAATCTTGAACATAAACCTCTCGATGGCTAGTTGAGCGACTTTGAGCTTTTTTGTAGCGCTAAAAATAAAAGGCTATGCTTCGAAGCCGAACGCTATCACTAATAACATAAATTGTAGACCTTCATTTCAAGTCAATTGTACGTATTCAACAAAAAATTTGCTCTAATGTATTAGACAAACATGTCTGCTAATCCTGGGATTATGCGGTATCTATTTTTTGTAGTTTGAATTAAGATGATTGCTTTGAGAGTTATGCCTTGTACCGGGCTTTTGGTTGTTAAATTATGACATAAGCAACAACGCTTTGCGTTCTTAGAAATGAATGACGTTATTCTAATATATATATATTATGCAAACTAAAATTAATTTTCTATCTTGTTTTGTTTCGTAAAAATTAATTGATAAACGTTTATTGAAACGGTTATAAAAATATAAGTTATTTGAATGATAGTCGTATTAAAATAATTAAAATATAAATGATTCATCATTCGATATGAAATTTGAGTATAATATGATGAATGTAGATGAATCTATTAAAATCATATGGTGAGTTCATGGATGAAAAACATTTCCTTTCACAAGCAAATTTTACTTGATAATTCTCATTTAACATTAACTTAATCAAAAAGTTGAAAAATTTCAAAGTAAAATTGTACGTAACTCATCAGCTATGATAGTTATAAGATTATGGTATATAAGATGTTTTAGATCTTGTCATATTAAAAAATAATAATAATACAGTTATTAAAAATATTTCATAATTAGTATCATGATAACATACAATACAAATGTTTGATAATGTTAAAAGTGTGGATTTTTATAAATATAGTAACATACGAAACTTGCTCCGATTAATGATTCTTCATAAGTTTTTTTCAATAACCTTTCTTAGGAACTTATGATAAATGATTATATACTAAGGCTTTGTAATATGCATGAAGCGTTAACTTTAATATATTCGTAACATATTTAATGTTGGAAGTTGATAAACACACCATTTGTTGTCCTGTTTGTAGTTCTCCTAGTAGATGAGCGACTACTCGACAGCTAAATTATGCAATCGCATTACTCGAGATTGACTATTTGTCTGCCATTCGAATCAAAATAGAGTAACTATAAAGTATATAAGAACACAATTACTAAATATTTTTGACAAAATATTTTATAGCAATTTGTTACTGCTTTATTTAAAAAAATGTTTTTTACGCATTAGTTATTCATTCAAAATGTAGTCATTAGACAGACTACTTTTGGGCAATAGAAATTAGTACATGATGTGTTAAAATGTTTCGCAAAGTTTTGCTTACAGTTTTCTTCGATTGCAGGGGCGTGGTGCATCATAAGTTCTTACCATAGGGTAGAACGGTAAATAAGGAACATTACCTGCAAGTTATACGCAATTTGCGCGAAGAAGTTCGCCAGAAATTGTGGAAAAACAAAAATTGGCTTTTGCATCACGATAACGCTGCAACCTACACTTTGCTGTTTGTACGCGCCTTCTTGACCAAAAACAACACACTAATGATACCGCAACCACCGTATTCCCCAGATCTGGCCCCCAGTGACTTTTTCTCGTTCCTGAAACTGAAGAGGCCTATGTAATAACATTTTCATGTTATAATATTTCTAGTGTTAACTTCGTGATGTGAGCGCTTTGAGTTTAAATAAAACTGGTTATTATCAATTCA
>DWIC01000146.1:0-14908 GCA_018248135.1 Battus belus
GGACTGAACAGTACAATTAAGACAGCAATTTATGTTTTCCGATGATGGGCTTAATACACCTAATGTTTAACGCTTAGTTCTTACAATTGGATGAGCAAAGCAATCAAGCCTTCCTTAATTTCTATAAATTCGGTAGTTACTCGTAATAACCTTATCCGTCACAAAGGATGAAACTTCTATTACATTAATTTTACGCTTAACAATATATTAGGTTAGGATTAGTTTATAGGACAAGGGTTGGATAAAAATATATTTATTTGATGTTCACTTCCATTTAATAATAAACATTCTTTCATTAATATTAAAATTAATTGCGTATATTAAACAATTCAAACTAAAGCAATAGCCATACTGTAACAGGAAAAAACGTCAATTGCAATTACAATTCATATTTATTCCGTCTTTAAAAATAAATTGTTATATATTTTCATAATGTAAACCGTTTCGGTATAACTCTGATGCATTTTTATGACAAACACCCATAGACCAACATAAACGTTTGATATCTATATATACGTATATAACTCAAAGGTGACTGACTGACATAATGATCTATCAAGGCACAGCCCAAACCACAGGACGGATCAGGCTGAAATTTGGCATGCAGATAGATGTTGTGACGTAGGTATTCGCTAACAAAGGATTTTGATTAATTCTACCCTCAAGGGGATGAAATAGGGGATGAAAGTTTGTATTAAACTTTGACAATTTTAAAGCAATCGGGCTGAGACTTTGCATGCATAAAGTTACTACGTAGACGTCCCCTAAGAAAGGATTTTAATAAATCCCACCTCTAAGGGGACAAAATAGGGGATGAAAAACTATACCTATTTAATAACAATACTTCTTAACGCGAGCGAAGCCGCGGGCAAAATCTAGTTATCACTTTTCCAAACTATATCGTTCATTGTACGTATTGACTACGCGTTACTTGTCCTTTTGTTTGCGTACTTCGGTTGTCAGTCAGTAATAAAAAAATCTTTATATAAAGAAGTGACGAAACCCACTGGTTTCGTCACTTCTAACTAATAATATCTCTATTCTCGAAGAGCTTAGGACTTAGTCTCGTGGAAATCGTTCAATATACTTCAGTTACTTTGGCCGCCCGTCATAAAAGAATGCCTTCAGACTTCAATGGTTCAGAATAAAGTAGTTAAGGATCCAAAGGACAACTCCCTTCACGGTGGATATGTCAAGTCAAAGTCCTTATGAAATGACTAGACGGGAGAAAAGTAGATGATAAATTAATCTTTCTTTAATAAGGCTTTCATCACGACGACGCCATTGAAAGACTAAAAAGAATAAACAGAATGGCATTAAATCATGGAAATGTGCTTTTAATATTATAATATATTCAAAACGGCCGTTAAACATTGTCGGCCAATATTCTTCGAGGCAACAAAAAAGAAGTGTTTTCAGTTTTTTCCACAATAAAATGTAGTGAATCTGCAATTCTATCCTCCTTTTGTATTAGCTTTTATAAAGTCAACCGCAGTTATTCCTGTCTGCGTGAATATAACGCTGCTAGCTAGAATTGTTTTGCAAACCGTACCAAAATATTCAACCCTTTTGCGGTCGATTCACAATTGACAGTTTGTTCATTTAATTTTTTTGTGCATGTCTCATGTATGTATACTAATAACAGAAACAGTCTAACATTTTTTTGTTTTATTTTAAAGCTTCAGCCCAAGTATATGTACACATAAGCACTTATGTTTTAAAATAAATCGTGATAACATTATTTAAAAAAAAGAACAAAATAAGAAGAAGGTGCTGTAGTTATTATAATTTAAAGATTAAAATCCTTTCTCTCTTTAATATGATTACGTTTTTTATCAACATTAGGTTCATATTTCCGATAAGATTATTTTAACTATATAAACACTTAAATAATCCTTTTTAAACGTAATGTAAGTTTTTCCTCGTATCTTTCCGTATACCTCATCATTAATTAAAATAGATTGAATTGCTCTAAGATAAATCCGAATAAGTACGTCAATAGCTTTTTAAGAGTTAGGAAAATGAACGACAGAGAATTATAGAAGAGTAAATGCATCTCCATGCTCCATATAAGAGATAGACATTATATTTTTTTAACTCGCAAAATATTTTTTTGTACTAAACCATAAACCCATGAAAATAACTATAAAAAGGAATAAAGTTAATAAAGGAGTACCAGTAGGTAAACCGTGTAATGACCTATAAAGACAGTCGTTGCTAATCAGTAGAAAACCGTGACACGAACGTTAGCATCTATAAATGCTCGTTAAAACACGGTTTTAACTTTTAAGGCATATTTTACGTATGCTGTTGGCTCGTATGTTTTATAGGATTATAACCAAAAATACTTCATTGCTTATTCCCATCAAAATATCAAACAATTTCATACATGTTGCTATGTCTTTATTCTTATAAAAATAACTATGATTGCAAAAAGATAAACATTTAGGAACAGGTGACCACTGGGGCCTTAGAGTTTTGAGATAGGACGGACCAGCATTACGCAAAATATCCAGCGACAAGTTGTGAAGACGAACTTGTTAACGTCCTCAAACGACGTTGGATACAGGCGATGATGAGACGTAAACAAATCATAAAATTAAATACCAAAGTTAATGTGTAAATTGTTTAAAAAAGGTATGTTAAATATGTAACATATAAGTTTTAATTTCCAGCAAGACGACTTATGAAAAGAAGCAATTTGAGCAAACGAAAACATCCATGTATTAAAAATCTTACCGATATATTTATCGAATAAATAACGACGGTAGGGTATTTTAAAAGACAAACGTCCAACATAATTCAGTTTCGTAGAATCTTCAATCGATTTAAAGCATAACTGTATTTTGAAAGACAACACAAGACCCTTTACAATTAATATTAAACAACGAAGTGGTTATAAAATGTGTGTTTACCCAACAATCATAAAGTTTAACAATAAACATATTTTACAATACGGTCACGCCAACATATTTATTAGCCATAAGGCCCGTATCGTGAGACTAGTCTATCCTCTATAAAACACACAACGAGAAAATGAAAAAAGGAAAATTGAAAAAGAGAATTTTTCATTTAATATCATACACAAAAACTCTTCAAAATGAAAAACAGAAGGAAATCTCTCGAATTCCCACAATTATAAAGTTTTAGTTAAAGCGTTGAAGTGCCTAAATCCAGCAGAGAAACTCGTCGGCTATTTCGAAAGTATTTAAAACGTTAATAAAATGATACCTCCGTTCCAACAGAAAGCTCCGCTAGGCGAAAATTACCCAAGGAACACGTTTTATATCTCTTTCATGAACTCCAAACAGCTTGCAAAGAAAAAGCAAAGGTTATTTTCTCATTTATTTCACGAATTACGCAATGCTTCATTCATATGATGACACGCAAATGTGGTACCAAAAACTCAAGTGCTTTAATAAACAAATTTAATATTTCTGGCTTATTTAAATCTCAAATAGAGACACCGACAAAAAAAAAATTTTTCATTGATTTCCTACTAAATATTGACAATGCGATATTGTAACAAAATCATATGATTGATAATAGATAATAACTTCGTTATATAATATATATATGAATGTCTGGTGCCTGGCAATTGATTTGGCATATCGGATGGTCTAGTAAGACAAGGTAAAGAACAGTTGGATTTGGTTATAGCGTTATTTTTATCGCACAGTTCTCTCACAGCTTGGTATATTTCATAATTTTTATTATCATTTCAGCTGTAGGGCCTCCACTACTGGACAAAAGTTCTAAGGTTACCAACAGGATTGTATCGTGATACGTTAAAAATAAAGGTAAAATTAATTTTAATCTATTTTATTTTTGAGTCTACTCTATTTTTGCGAAGAAAAATTGGAATGAAATTCCACTCCACTATTTAAAAAGAGTAATACAAACTTATTGTGTATGTCAAAGAATTATATTTCCGACGTGCTAAATCAAATTCCGTGTACTATACGGATATCACTAAAATTCGATTGGTTGTACTACTATTTCAATAAATATCATTGACGTCGGTCGTTATATAAAAATGTCCAATGCCGCAGTTCTACAACTCACGTTTCGCAAAGCCAACGCCAATAATGACTAGTAAAAGGCCTAATGGAACGAAAATGTCAAGCTGTTAATTCGTATTACAAATACAAAACGTCGATTAGTCTCTGAACTTAAAGCGTCTATTTAAGCTCCGTAATTATGATAAAATAAGCAAAAACAAGTATATACTTTACTTGAATCGCTTCTTCAAACATTATAGTGTATTTACATATTCAAATCTTAGATCGTTTCTGAAAAATGTTGTACTTGGATTAAATTATGTATGACACTTATTAAAAACATTCATGGGTGTTCAGCATATCCAAGACAAAAAAAATTATATACACCAGATTCAGCGTTAGCTACGGGGCAATAACGTGAACCAAAAAACTCATACACACTAGTCGATTCTGCCCGATATCAAAATCAGGACTACGTTTTCTACTATCTACGTCTGTCAACTGAAATTTTTCAGTCACATAGATGGGAAGGACAGCCAAAAGCTTAAAAAATCGAGATAGGAAAAGTTTAAGCGTTCAAGAGATAGTTCTGTCGTTAATTAATCGGAACATAATTGCCCGACACTTCACCGATCTTTATGCCACGCTCCATTGTGACAAAGATAGGAACAGGTAGTGTATCACAACGATGATTACTAGGTGTTCAAGTAATCACGAACCTCCGTAATAAGTAAAACAATATGTAGAAAAGGATAATAGATCAACCAATCCATAGAAAGGAGCATTAAAATTCCAAAGCGGAACGTTACAAGGGTATTATAATATAAAAACTTTTAATGAAGGGATAAAAAAGTGTTTAGGTTATAACATTGATACAATATTAAGGGACGTGTAGTTCATTTATATATATGCATGAGTTATTAAAAAACTAGTAATATTTCCTAAATTTAAAATGGATGTTTAATTTGTTTTAATTCTAAGATTTTTAGTATTAACTTTTTTTCCTCTCAAAATTTAAAAAAGTCTGGTAAGGCCGTACAAAAATTATTTGAAGTGAACCTCTCATCTAAATGAAATTATCGCAGATTAAAAATTTTAACAGAGAAGCACGAAATCGTTTGTAATTTTCTTAAATACGTTCTTCAATCCGCGCTTATTTGATGGAGGCTTTATTGCGACTTGTCGTGAGAGGGCAATACTCGACAATTCGCTTTCGAAATCACTTCTGCTCTCAGTAACTGCGGTGTAAATCTTTCAAGACAAAAAAAAACTGTCTCGACCTCCAAACTGGTGGGCGGATTTCGATGCTCTATTTTGCACAACGAAGGCACAATTACTACCAATACTACCAATTGATGAACACTTGACTGTTATTTGATTTAAATAATAAATATTGTAAGATTCTTATAATAATAGGCATTAAATTAATTTAATAATTCATCGAAGAAAATATGGGGTCGGCTTCAATAAGTAACCTATAGATTAATCAACAAAACGAACTATTTTTATCACAATGTCTCACTCGCACAAATATGCAAAGTATAATGTTCCACTTCCTTAATGACATCTTGTTGTTAATGTCATTTAGTCAATACAAAAATTTTTCAATAATAAACTAGCCATTGCACTGGTCATTATATATATACTAAGAATGCTAATTTTTCTCTGGTATTTTTTGTACTGTATTGCCAATTCTAAAATTATTATTGTCAATTGCCTCAATCTCACGTATACGTAGATACAGGTTGCAGATGCCAAAAACAAATTAAACAATGAATTGAATTCAATATAATAAACCTATATTATGTATATTCAAACTGAAAATATCTTTAATAAATAAACTTTCACAGGCACTTTTAAATCGTCAAATTTATTTAACATTGAAAAGGTCACGTAGACGGCCAAAAGATTAACACTTTTTTTTTCAATGTAATTTAACAATGTTTTTACATTATAATATGAATCCTGAAAATGTGTTAACAAACGAAGTTCTCTTTATTTCGATCGTGTATGTTAGCCTAAAAATTACTTAATAGTTCTTTGAGTTTAAATTTAAAAGTAATAAATGGAGTGTCTATGAAATCTTGTCGATAACCGCTTTTTATTATTTCTTACAGGAAAATTATGAAAACAATGAGTTATTTCTAATACTCTTTCAATCTCTTAGTCTATACCATTAAAAGCCGCAGTGAATATTTCTCACAATGGCCGCCGCTTATTTCGCTAAGTGCAATATTTCAAACAAAACTTCTGTCCGATAATTTAAACAGAACTCCACCTCGCCCGCTCCCCATTGTAAGTCGCAGCTGCAGGGGACTTTGCTATATGGCCTAGATTAAAACATAAGAAACTATTTTTATAGACAATGGACGTAAACAATAGTTGCAACCTAAAGCAACACTCTGTCTGACCCCTACATTTGTTCCCTTTCCAGTTACCGTCTCCGATGCAATTCCTATGGATGTTTTTGTTTCAATATTGTAAAATTACATACCCTTATTTAAATACAAGCGCTTGTACATACGTGATCGCATTGATTTTGGTATGTTAAGTTCTTGGTTCTTGATTTACGATTGAAGTTCGTGCGTAAGTTTTATTACAACTGCACGTTTCAATGTTTTTGAAATCGGGAATAAATTCATTCTAGAAGATGTACCTGCTATATCCACCGCTATTCGAAATTTAATAGTAAATAAGTTTAAAAGTATTTGTCGTCAAAATCTCCGCAGCAAATTAATAGCATTGAATTCTTTCGAGAATAGCAACTAAGCAGTTTTGGATCTTAATAAAGATCCCGTATTATCTGAGAATATATTCTTTACGTATAAAAAAACTCATTTCAATAACCTGTTAAAGAGCCGCCATTAGCGCTAACGTCCCGTTTCATTATTCCAAATGCTTATAGGTGTTTCGCCACAACATTAACGCTGATCGTCTCGTTGCATAACAGCGCCATCTATCGATAAATAGCGTCATTTGTTGTGGTCGTAGCGCACAATGCAAGCATTCTTTGTTTCTTTGAATGCAAAAAGTTTAAGATTACCGATTTATCAACAGATAATGCAACATGAGCCTAGAACATGAAGAAGATATTAGACTGCTATATTTTATTACAATATATGTTGAGTATCATTTTATTCAACTTATAAGAAATGCCGTTTGTATGAAATTATCAAGCTTGTATTATGTGACTGCCTTTCCGTGAAGATTTTTGCACATCTATCTTTAACGATCAAGTAGTTGATTACACAATATAAAAAAAATTATAAATAGTACATTTGTGTGCTGTATTAACTACAATTGATTCTACTTTGTCTTAGTTTATAGACTTCAACCAATCAAACAGTCAATTGACAATAGTATTGTGTTAAATAATTGAAATGTAATGTATATATAAGAGGAATATTTTTCATATCGCCTCTAAGCAATTGGTGATTTTTCTTATCGACTACTACGACAAAGTGTTCGAACTCCGTCTCGCCTAGTACAAGCTTACCTAGAAGAAATTCACTCTTCACTTGAAGATTACCAAGCTATAGTTAGCTGAAAACAAGGATGCCGGTAGGTTTCATACCTTGGCTGTTCGCACTTTAAAAGTGGTATCAAAACGCTTAGTGTGAGTTAATGTGATTTCAACTGTAACTACCATCGCTGGACACAAGCCTTCTCCATAGATTTGCAACATTAGTGGTTGGAAGTAGCTTTTATCCAACTGAGTCTGAGAATCAAAAATATATTCTCTTTTACTTTTTGACGCCTTGTCTTTTTTATAAAATAACTCGAACACTAAACATCATTACTCCTTAATTGTTTTTGTTATTGCATACATTTCTATAGCTGGACATTGTTGTGTAATAAGAACTGAAACGACCCGTATTAACCAAAAATCGTAAAACGATAGTTTTATGACTTTAGTGTATTGTACTACCGTGCGGTAGACATGCGGGTCACCTTAATTGTTGCGTCAAGCATATGCAGGTAGAAAATGCAGACACGATCTGACCACCTGACAAAATTCTGTACAAAGTTATATAACTAACCATCCCGATATTAAAAGCACATAATTCATCTACCCAAACTTACACGGATAAAGAAAACGGCTTTGTCAAAGCTCCTAAGTGAGTGTTTTAGTAACTATAAAAATGGTCCAACAATACGAACTTTGTGGTCTTAAATTATTAAATCCTAAAGACAATTAGTCACCATTTGTTTATTTCAATCATGTGTCGTACTTAAAAACAGAACCTATAGAATATTCAACCAAAATCGATCTGTACATTTTTATAATGAGATTTTCATTATAGATGAAATATACGTTTAAAATATAATATCTAATGTTATTGTACATTTGCAAAAGTATATTCTTCGAGTTTAATATTTTCCTTATCTCCGTTGTTTACGAGAATTAAACACAGCTTTCGGTTGACAAATGGTGTTTAAAAAGACTGCAGGGTGCATACTACAATACTGTAAGAAGTTAATATAGCCATATACTTCAATCTATAATACAAAAAGAATAAAAACAATATTTATTGTTGTATATGATTATCATTTATATTAATTCGTATAATTTAAATTGATATTAATTAATGATCAATCATGACAAGAGAGTTATTAATAAGATTAATCATATAAGTACATTTTTACAAAAAACATATTTTTATGTTATTTAAATAGATATAAAAATAGACAAAAAAAGAGTAAAATGAAACATAACAATACAAAAGTATCAAAAATATAATAAATTGTCGAAGTGCAATTACACACGAATCATTGGCCTTTAAAAAGGCTTCGATTGCCAACGTAGGTTGTTCTCCCGTCCAAAGCAATAACTTAACTTAAAAACCCCTGCTCGCAGATCCTCGACCTGCGAGCCCTGAGATCGATGAAGCTGTAACAGCTCCACATGGCTAACAGCGTCACTTCATTCAAGATTCAAGCAGGATAGCTAAATAACCTACACGAATAACAAAACTAGCGTGACCTATCCCATACTCCGTTGCTTAACGGTTACGGAAAGTTTGAATTTATAACCTAATTTCTGCCACCGAATATTCTGTACAACCTTACCTATTATTGTTCTCGTTTTAATTACATACCTATCAGAGATTTCCACCTAAGTATCGACTAGTCATAATATCTCAGGAACCATAAAGATTGAATTGATATTCAGTAAATTCTTTTTGTTGAGTAGACGTCAGCCAAGAATGGATTGTATGAAATTTAAACTGAGAGGGCGAGTTCAGGGGGAGTTCATTAGAAAGTATTTTTTTGAACTATAACTCATAAAAGACATTTTAAAAATACTAAGGATAATTTTTAAAAAAAAAAGCCGTATGGGTCATGCGAAGCCAATAGACAAAGGCTAGTCTAATGTTATACATATTACAGTACAAAGATAATTATTAACATTATTGTTCCGTAGAAAAATGTGGTGTTAATAATCTGCTAGATTATCCCGAGTGTTTTGTTCGTCTACGTGTCCTACAATTTTCGGAAGTTGTGATAAAATAGAACGAATAAGAGATAAATTATTGTGCCAACCATTGTCCTATATTAATAAGTCTTGGGTCATTCCGAAAGATAATGAATAAAAACTACTACTGGACTTAAGATAGTTTTTCCTTACATTTAGGTTGACTCTTGACGCACTGTTACTCAACGACTAAATGATTCGACGGTTCTCATCTAAAAAACTATACAAAACCATCGAAAACGTAATGCCTGAATAGGAAGTTACCAATAGCAACTGTAATCACTTGATAATGGAACGAGATTGTAAACAGTACTCAAAATGTTTCCTCATAGTAAAGAATTACTTTTTGTGGTAAAACAGGAGAATAATGTTCGATGTCTTGACATAAATACAGGTACAGGTACAAGCTCAACGGGAACAAATAAACGTGCAAATTATGTATTTATTCTCTTCTTTCCTTACATCTTTTGTACTCTTTAAACTTTTGTAAGAAAGATACGGATGTGTACAATAGGCAGTAACAAGTAATTCTCTTTTCATACAACTAAAAATATACAATTTTTTATTTGCTCCGAGTTCCTTTTTTATTAATAATGTTCTATAAAAAATTAAACATGAATGTAAATAACTCGCCATATGTAAATAGTAAATATCAAAATGGAGCGAGAGAAAGTTACCGCGAAGCGAAAATGCATCTATAGCTAGCTATAATGAATGAAATATTTTGTGCATTTCTGGTTTTAGCTCAATCCGACACATACGGTTTAAGTACTATTGCGTAATATTTGTACACCCCTGCGAAATCTACTCAATCTTGGTACTATTTAATATCTAATAAGTCAGCTAAAGTGACAATAGTCTAATTGTCGAAATATCTAAACAGCGCATCAAGTACATATCAGTTTAACAATGTCGAGGTATTCCTTTGTCCGCTAAAGTGACGATGCGGTTCGTCAAAGACCACGTGTCATATGATGGTGGCGTTGCGCTTTGGAGAATACATTCTCGTTGCTTCGGAATCGGAGCACATTAACTTTTCACCGGCGAGCTGTTAAATGATGCAATCAGTTGATAAGTGCCCGTTTAATTGTAGCATTTGCCGCCCGTAACTCCGATGCTTGTTTTGAGACGTAGCCTCTGGCGGGCGCGGCTACCAGATGACGCCACGAGTATAGGTGGAAATAGGGTCACTTCTGTGTCGTTGCTCCGACGTGCGGTGCTGCGCGGGAGGGAGGGACGGAGCTGAGGGGAACGGAGAAGCGGGACGGGACAGCGCCGCAGCCACGACCCCCTTCGCTGCGTTCGCCCCGCACATTCCGCACTCGACGCGAGGGCGAAGCGCACGCTCCGTTCCACTTCGACCGCGACCGACGCGCCGCGCGCCCGCGGCTTCTAACCGCCATGTTTGACGTTTTCGGCTCCGTGAAGGGGCTGCTTAAGCTAGACTCCGTTTGCATCGACAACAATGTGTTCCGCCTGCACTACAAGGCCACCGTGATCCTGCTGATCGCGTTCTCGCTGCTCGTGACGTCGCGCCAGTACATAGGCGACCCCATCGACTGCATCGTCGACGAGATACCCTACTCCGTTATGGACACCTACTGCTGGATATACTCCACCTTCACCATACCTAACCGGCTCGTGGGCCGAGTCGGCAAGGATATGGTACAGCCCGGCGTCGCGTCTCACGTCGACGGCCAAGACGAGGTCAAGTACCACAAATACTATCAGTGGGTGTGTTTCGTGTTATTCTTCCAAGCCATCCTTTTCTACGTGCCGAGGTACCTATGGAAAACGTGGGAGGGGGGACGCGTGAAAATGCTCGTGCTGGACCTGAACTGCCCGGTGGTCGGCGAAGAGTGCAAAAAGGATCGTAAGAAACTGCTCGTTGACTACTTCTTCACGAACCTGCATACGCAGAACTTCTATGCCTTCCGCTTTTTTATCTGCGAGGTGTTGAACTTTATCAACGTGGTCGGACAGATATACTTCATGGATTTCTTCCTGGACGGCGAGTTCTCGACGTACGGCAGGGACGTGGTGCGCTTCACAGAGATGGAGCCGGAGGAACGTGAAGACCCTATGGCACGCGTGTTTCCAAAAGTGACGAAATGTACCTTCCACAAATACGGTCCCTCGGGAACCGTGCAGAAGTTCGACGGCCTCTGCGTGTTGCCGCTTAACATCGTGAACGAGAAGATCTATGTGTTCCTGTGGTTTTGGTTCATGATCCTCTCTGCACTGAGCGCCGTCTCGCTGATCTACCGCGCTGCCGTGGTCGCCGGGCCACGCGTGCGCCTCTACTTGCTGCGCGCCCGCAGCCGCCTCGCGCCTCAGGAACAAGTGGAAGCCGTGGCCCGCCAACTGCAAATTGGAGACTGGTTCGTTCTCTACCAATTGGGAAAGAACATCGACCCTCTGATTTACAAGGAACTGATGGCCGACCTGGCGGAGAAGTTCGAGGGCAAGGACACGGTGTAGAGGGTCGCACGCCTGCATAACGCTGCTGCGCCCGGGTGGGCCGCGGATCGCCGGGCCGGCATTGTATTCCAGGACCGCTTTAGAACTAAACGCTACGAAATGTTAGTTCGTATCTTCCAAACGCAACTCGACTGAGGCGCGCCGAGGCGCGGGCATTTAGTTTAACTCTTTTAGGGCATGTTTACATATAGTCGTAGACGTAGTTAGATCTCGTGCCTTCGTTTTTGAATTATTTTGTATTATTATTTGTGTGCGTGAATAACTTTGAAGAGACGTCTCATTGTGATATGTAATTATTATTATATCTAAATTAAGTGTTTACGTGTACGAGTTTGATCGAGTGGCCGCCGGCTAATTCCTAAGGTTTAGATAGTTGATATCTTGTAATGTCTTTGTTATCGAATGTTATACTCGGTACGATATTGTAAAAAGCAATAATGAACTATTATTATATTAAGATATGATCAATTATTAAAATTGGTTAGACAATATTGTAAGTTTACTATATGATAGCGTGTCTATACTTTTTTTACTGACGAAATCAAGTCGACCATGGTTAATATTTTCTGAATATATTTACTGCCACATTATAATTGAGTTGTTTCATTGCTTAATGTCTGACACACTGCTTTTGCTGCGCTAAGTACAAAGCCAAACCAAAAAAGCGTCCATGACGCTGCACATAATATATACAGCGCCATCTAACGGTTATTACAGAGACGGTTAATTTTGGTACAAAATTTCTGCTCTTTTTACAATTTATTGGGATATTTAAGGAGTTAATGAGCTACTATTTGCTAATTGTACTTGACAAAGAATGAATTAAACTTGAAACCAATAAATGTAAATTAATATACACTTTCACTTTTCTTTATTAATTTTATGTAATTAGTCTTTCTAACATCAGTTTAATAGTTACCTGAATATAGTTATTTTACTGTTTAAAATGTCACAAATGTAGGGAATTAGACTAACTCATCGAGTCTAATACACTAATTAAATATTACACGATTTTCTTAACTACTTCGAGAAAATAGGATCAAAAATTATTTTTTTCTTAAAATATAAAATTCACATGTGATAAAGGTTTTAAATTTACTTTACAATTAAACAATAGTTATTTATATAATTTCGTATTATTTTTATTTAAATATCAATTCGAATTAGTGAAAAAAAAAAATTTTCATAAATTAAAAATTTATTTTTACCTCCGATTTATTAAGGCGACATCTATTTACCTTAACAGTAAATAAAATTTGAAGGCTCGTTATAATTTTAAAATTGATTTAGTGTTTCATCAGTGTGGTTTAATTGGTGAAAGCGTCAATATTTTTTTACTTTAATTTCCACAAAGACCATTTATTGGCTAATTTTTGTGATGAAAAACACTAAATATTGGACCTTATTTTCTGACATTACAATCTCTTCGGCGTTATAACAGTTCAAGAAATGTTGAACTGCCTTTAAAGTGGTTACAGTTGGATAATGAATACGTTTATATTATGCATGAGCTTTCAAGAATTAACATTTTTAGTGTAATGGTAAAAGTTTAAAATGGACGACACGTAGAGAGGGATCCCAGTCGCGCCTGACCAGTTTCAACATGCCGATTCACACGGCGTCTATAGGGTGACCATATCATTTTAAGGATTATTGTAATAATATAAATATTTGCATTCAAAACCATAATAAAACATTCTGAGATAACAAAGAACGCCAAAGGAATGTTATTTCTCATACAAATTAGTTAATTATTAAGAGTTACTATATTCAAATCTATATAACAACGGTTCGATGTAAGTAACTGCAGTATTGTAAAACATTTCTATTTCATATTTCTTTTCTCATCCTGCGTGAGATGATATTCATCTACCCAAAATTACTTTTTTAAACAACCCCTCTTGGTGGGCCTTTCGGTTATTATTTTATGAATATAAAAAAAAATTATTTACAAAAAGTTTCAAAATTATACTATCAAATTAGTAAATATGATACATTTTATTAGTTAATTCGTACATTGTTTTATTTCAGTCATGTCAATGTATAAATGTTTTTATAAAATATATATTGGACAACATACAGAAGGTACAATTTGATATTTCACTTTAGTTTATAAATAACTAATATCAATGTTTATATACTTAATGACAATGTAACAAGGAAACACTACTGACAAAATTCGGATTATAACATATTAAATTGAATTATTGTTTATAATTTGTCCCTGCAGACTGTGCTGTCAGTTGTATGACGGAAATTCATGTCATCATTCAAAGTTTGGACAAACATATAAAAACTCTAAAGGTTTTTGCTAACAAACGAGCTTTACATTCCAGCCTTTAAAACACCTTTAACCAAACGATATTGTTAAGTAACAGCGGGTTATCTAGTTATCTTTCATATTATATTAATAATATCAAACATTATTATTAACGTCAAATGATACTCCGTAAGCTAAAACTAACATGTGCAAATTGTTGTTGTTTTTCATTAAGATAATTTTAATTGCATTATGAATCCCATGACAATATACGTTATCATGGTTATTTTTATAATGTTTGTGCGAGGTGCTTAAAACTAAATATTCACATATAAATAACTAACGACGTGTCTGTCTGTTACCTGAAGTAAATAGGGTATGACATACCGACACAACAAAGAACGATTCGAAATTTGTGCACGTAATTCTTTTCAAAAAGTATGGTGAATATCGTCATAGGAGCGTCCCTCGGTCCCTTGTGTGAGTTCGGTTCGGACAAAAGGCCTGGTTCCGAGAAGCGTCGCATTATCTAAAACAAAGTGTTCACGCAGGGAACACAACGCCTGTGCCAGCGCCCGTCATGTTTGCCAACGACGCCTACAAGCGACAATGTTAATAATAGGTTGTCAAATATCTCCCTTCCGCTTTTTTGCTCTTTATTCAATGCTTTATAAAAAGTGTTACAGTGAT
>DWIC01000147.1:0-14894 GCA_018248135.1 Battus belus
ATATTATAGTGTTTTATATAACACATGAACACCATTTATACCTATATTTCAGTAATGACAGTGAATTTATTTTTACGAGGTAATAAATTTCTTTAACCTTATCTATAATTATCTTTTATACGTGCCCAAGGTAATGCGTAATCTATCGATTCAATGTTTTGTGACAGATTTGGTACCTTTTGCGGAGAAGACCTTTTGTTTAGAAGCTCTAACCTATTAGTCAGCTAATGGCAGTTATCACGAAAGTTTTATATCACAGAATCAAGTTAAGTTGAGTTAATTGCCTGATATTATATTTTTTTGAAGAAAATCTTTCTAAATGTGAAATACTATTTGATTGGAACTGATATTATTAATGTAGGGTTTCCCTGGATAACGGATAGCGAAACTAATAGAATATAGAAAATTTAGAGCTGTGAAATAAAGAAAAGATATTTTTAGCGTACATGTTATGAAATAAACAAATAAAAATTTTTGTTCGACGAGCTTTCTGCGCATAACTGGGCACGGCGAACTAATCTAAATTGAAGCAACTTAAAATCTATATACTCTCTACACTGTAACTCAAATGAAAATTTGAATATTTTAGACATATTACCAAGAAGGTTCTCGAGATTATCAGCAAAATAGAGGACTAAAGAGCATTTGGTGCTGTCAAATACGGTAGCTCAAACAGATTCCACACTTGACACTACTGTCTGCGACGCCATACAGATGACAACAACAGAGATCGGCTACGTTGCATCATACGGCGGAAGTTAGATAATGTCACGACCCCCAGAATTAAACACGTAGCAAGGACGAGATGACGGGGGTAAACTTTTGAAGACGAGAAACATTAAATTTTGTTTATCTAACAACAGAAAAACCAATCGATTTCATTTTAGAATAAATAATCAAAATAATATTTGTGTTTTATAACATGTTTTTGGTATACTATAAAACGATATTCCATTTCTGGTTTTGAATCAATGTTTATCGTATCATCATCATCAACATCATAATAGACGCAGGACGTTAACTGCTAGATATTGGCATCCGCGTCTACTGAAGGCCTTCCCAAGATCATCCGTTCGCCTTGTGTACCAAGTCTTGTCAATGTACCAAGTCTTAGTGCTTAAATAAACCGATTAAATTGAGGCGCTGTATTCCATGAACTGCTGGTAGAACCAACGCATTGATACTGACTACTATATGCACATACCGGTCAAATGCTATACTAAATGCAAAAGGTCGAAATGTGAAGGATATGTCGAAAGGAGAAGGATTCGTACAATAAAGGGATTTTCAAGGCAAGGGTGAACAGCCATTATTTGAGAGGATGTTTCATTTCTTTATCTCCTATATTCTCCATTTGATGTTTATTAAAAATTTAAGATGAAGAATTAAATAACGTTTTTGTTTATTTATTTTATATTTATAATCTTAATTAATGTACGCAAATAAAATCCGCTAATATTAACCTCAACAATAAATTATGTAAGTATTTAAACAATAACAAATAATTTTGCAAGAATAAACAAAAAAGATTAAAGTACATTACGAGTTAATTTTGATTACGAAACATGCAATTAAATGAAGGAAGAAATATCATTGAATACTTTATAATATACGTACACCAAGAAAGATAACGTTTAAGTCGTAAAAACCTTAATTTTAGCTTTTTTTGAAAAAAAAACTGTTTAAGCATTTCTTGTTTATTCCCGTGTTTTACAGTGTTCCATTACCAAAAGCGCTGGTAATTGGAGCACGATGCGGGTGTTTGAAACGAAATAATTACACGGTGCAAAAAAGAACGTGCTGTTTTCAATGCTTACCTTTTTATCCATTCATTCTTCGAACGTTAGCCACCTGCTTCTGTAATTTTTATTAATCTGAATGGAATTTCGATCGAAAATCATTGCTGATATTACAAGATACTGACTAGTGCTTCTCTCAGAACATACGCACCGGTTGACCTGGGTTACATACCTTCTGTATACGTTTAAATTAATACGGTCAACGATGAAGAGAGCTATCGATTACGAACATTGCAACTTCGTCCAATGTCCACTCACGGACGGTTTCATTGATAAGTCCCTTTTCTTATCAGATGCCACCGCTTTTCAAATACCACTCTTTTACGATATACAAACAGACCGCCAGTTGTACTACAAAATAAAAATGTTTTGATTACCTGCGGATGGGGTTTGTTTTCTTTGTGCTATCATCATGTATTCTGAATATCTCAATCTTATTAAGAATTATTTTGTTAGATCTTTTAAATTTTACTTGAAAATTTTTGTACTTACGTCAAAGTCGCGGAACGTCGTTGGATGCAGGTAACGAAAGATCGATCATGATAATTTTTAGGGGAGGCTTACGCCTCGCAGTGGGCGTCTATCGGCTGACACGATAATAATATTTGTTTTTCTTCATCTCTTTTTTAACAAGCATACTACCAACTCTGGCAATGGTTTTTTATATATACTGACAATCGATAAGATTTGTTTTAAATTCGATTCAAAAAATTGTGCCTCTCTGCGATCTGAATAAGGAGTCCACGTCATTGAGAACTGGGTCGTGATTACAGTCGAGCGATTTTCCAGGTTGTGCGGTTTTGTGTCAGGTAGCATGAGATGAGCTGTAAAATGTTGTTTATCATATGGCACCACCCGACATAAAAAAACTAAGATATTGCTTTTAAATCGTTTTATATCCATCACAGAATCCATCTTTGAGAAAAAAATTAAAATACCGAATGCAAATCTGTTTATTAGATTGATAAATTACCTGACGCTCGGAGTCTTTCTCTTTGAGAAATAAAACTATTCCAGGATGTTTTATCCTGTTTTTAGACAAAATTAGTGAATTTAATAGAGACTTAGGTTTTTTGTTCTTGATTGTACTTGTGTTTGGTTTATTCTATGTAGTCATGGTCTTATTATTTTGTGGGAGTGGTCGTAGTACTGTAGCTTCTTGTTCTTGTTCGTTTTCTTGTTAATGGTGATCGCACCTCCGGTCGCAGCGCGGAGACTCAACAGCGCGATACAAACTTTTGTCGCGTTTACTGTGGAGCCATCTGTCATCTACCCTACGCAATGCGATCGACGGTCACGTGGTAGGAGCTCGTTGTGTGTTTCGAGGCGCGGTCCAACGGCGGAGCGGTTAGCGAGTGGCGCGCGATATGCACGTCACAATTTCAACCAAGTAACTACGGGATAAAGTGTTATTATAAAACTTTTTCGACAATAATATTAGCGTAGCGATGTTTTTCAGGCTTAATTATTTTTTTTTGCAGTCATCAATACATTTGTTCACAAAGACAGAAGACGTTTGCACTGAAAAGTCACATCTTCATTTTAAAATTTGAAGGAAAAGGATTTAGTGTCAAACGTTATAATTGCTCAAGTTTAAACATAAATGTTGCTTCCCGGGTCCCGAGTGTTCAGAACAATTAATACATATATAGGTAACTTAGCCACCAGTGCATATCACGAGAGCTTTTTGTTTTAAAAGGTTACTCACTGATTTATTTTTATTGTATTCTTAGATCTGGACGTGTCTGCAACTGTTTGATCCTTATAAGCATTTTCATGCCATTGCCGTGTAAGGATTTTCTCAACTATATTTTTAATCATTTATTTTTACAATACTGTTTATATCATTATTTATATTTGTTATTAATATTTTTATTTCATTCTGAATTTCGTGATATATTGTGTATTGAAATAAATATTACTCAAGCCAAAATCTGTTTTAATATGTCAACATACCATCAGGTAATTGCATAATTGTGTATTATTTATGTGTCAAAAGGAATGCAAAAACTTCAAATCAACAGAGAAATAAATTATTATTGGAATTTAGAGAAGGAAACAAGAATTTTTCACATAAAGTTTATTCCCAATCTTTGGACCCTATAATGCTTTAAAACTAATAATAACATAAATACAACACTGCGTAACAGAGATCTTCCAGTGCTTTCGCCGTTAAACATTTACTTCATCTCCACGGAACGTAATTGTACGAACGCCGATATATAAACTAAATAATTACGTACCAAAAGAGGCCGCGGCTCGGCGGGCCTTTACAGAAGAAATACTAAAGCAAAGTTACAAAGCAAAGGTCATAGCTCATCGTTCAAACATTAAATCTAATTCAATATCTAAACTAGACATCTACTAATCAATTTATTAGTGTTACATGAATATTGACAATAAGCTACACATGTCGTTTTTCTGAAATAATCTGCTATGTATAAATATGAAGTTAGAATAATAAATAAGAAGACAAAAGGCTTTTCAAAGAGGTATAATAGTTGATGTCAGTGCTAGATCAGAGGGTTTGACCGACGCGTCTCGGCGCGTCTAGGCGGTGTTTGGAGACGCGATCGAAGGGTTTTCAGTTTAATAAAAATCCAATGAGGATGAGCTCAGATTTATTTGAAATAACAATGACGTCTCCAATGCCACAAAACTCCATGAAGTAAGAAAAGAATATTTAATGAACATCTATAAAAGTTGTTATAATGATAATTAAGCTAAATTTATCACTATTTATACAATGTCATTATGTTTTTCTTAAACCACAATAAACACTTTACCTTGCTCTATAAGCATTAAATAATCCAAGTCACACAAATCTAACAATTAGTTACTAACTACATATTTTGTATGGTTTACTTTGCTCGATATACAAATAGATTTTCAGCAATCTCTCGTTACCGAAAAAATATTAAAAAGAAGAACATTAATACTGAATCCGAAGCGAACAGCTAAAAATTATTTTGGTAATTAAGCCATATTAATAATTAGTCTAAGAATTAACAATAAAAATAACTTTAAAAAATTCTATTGCGATAGATTGAAATAAATCGCATGCCACCCGGGTGGCTCGCAAGCTTCCAAACGCAGAAAGCGCGATGCGATGTCATCGACCGCGATGTTTTCTCGCACGACATTACGAAATCAACACTTGGTATTTAATACTCCGAACGATTATTTTGTTTCTTTATATTATCCATATGTATCTCCTAGATTAGTATTTAACTAGATTTATTAAGGGGCACAGAATTGATATGTTTCCGATACACGGTGTTTGTGTGATACCGCTTCACTTAACCTAACTCGCAAGGCGACTTCGCCCCGGTACTAGCCTACGCACGCGGGCCAATGTCACGCGACTGCTCCACTGTCCACGACGCTCTCAACACAATCTACTCGACTTCGCGGCGAACGGAACGAACAGGCAGCACAAACGCTCCCGACACGCTTCTTGCGGACGCCGCAAACAAACTCACGGATAAAATACAAGCGAAGATCAGTATCGAAGGAGAACACAGCATCCAAGCGAGAAACGTTGGTAGAAATAGAAATAGCAACATTAGCGTGACATGTAGCCGATTGCATTAAAAGTAGTAGACGAAGATACAGAATAAACGTCTCTATGAAACCGCTCTTTACCTCTAGTTACACATTAATATTACGATGATATGTATCGAGTAGTCCCGCAATAGGTGACGTAGCCGTGTCCTCAGCCACTGGACGTCTCTTACTCGCTATCTACGGTCGTTGGACGGAATCATGGCGGCGGCGGCGTCGGCGGCGTCGGCGGCGTCAGCGGCGTCAGCGGCGTCAGCGGCGTCAGCTCATTGCGCCTCTCCGGACTGACGCTCACGCTCGCGTCGAACAACGGGATAAAAGACACAGCGATCAAACTATTAGTTACTTCATTTTAAAACATAAACCTTTCAACTAAACGGCCATTTTTTAAATTTTCGTTGTATTTTAAAATGGGACGCCACTCGCCGTAAGAATGGGAGATCGCTACTTCACTATTACACAATTACTTACACACGAATTACAGTTACATCGAATTAAACAAGTAAACATTCACTTAGCTTAATTACTAAAATCGACGCGGGGATTCGTGAAAGAAACAAATTCCGGTAATTTGAAAAAGGTAATTTGAAATAGTAAGTCACGGGTGTCGGGTGACAATAATTTGAGACGAGGTGCATGGCGTCGGCATGGATCGCGTGTCTGTCGTCACATACCCACATCGAAAACGGAAACCTTTCTCAAAAAACGTGCACCTAATAATACGTGTTTGGTACGGTTTGAGGTTAGTAATAAAAATTATGTATATCGTTTATCTTTGGTCTATACGCAATGACGTTCGGTATAATGTGAAAGTCACATCTCTATAAACGATGTATAAAATTTTGCTAAGTCAAAAATTGACGATATTTTTATTTAAATATTGACTAAGAAACTTTTCATAAGAATTCACATGCGGATTTTAAGGTCTTGTGTGCGACAACGATCGTGTGAATAACTCATTTATTTCTGTCACGTCAAGATTTCAATCGAAATATCCGAAACCTTATAAATTACAGACTAAGCAAGGATTTATTTTTTTTTTATTATTTTTTCGATCTTTTTTTTACATTTTTTACATCAGCTGAATACGTCACTAAATATCTATAGTATAAACATTAAGATTTTTGGTTTATCGCTACATCGTACGTAATGTACTGTAAAACTCACTTACAATGCTTCCTCATTCGTAAGCCACGAGGTAACCAAGTATCCGAAATGTTTGCGATATATATTCAACTAGTTAAAAATAAAAAATATATTAATCTTCCATTTCATTAAATACTAACAATTGGGTAAATTTATCCTCAATACATCGTTTAATTATTATGTACGATTAGATTCCATTATACAGTAATGCAACTATGCTGATTGTCTACAATAAATACCCTTATCTACTTATGTTATTCGCCTAGTGATTATTCAATAAAAGTAACTACTAAATATTTAAATTAGATTATTACCAAAAAGCTCGTCAAAGCATGCAAATAGAATAACCGTTCCACTATTTAGCGTTTTAACTTTATCGTTTACTAATTAGTTAATACAATGATTACATTTACTTACTTAACTCTCATAAGGCCAAGGGTAAATTCTCGCAACAATACGGAACGGCTCTCGACCGGATCGCATCGCTCCACGCTCCACGAATCAACGAATCAACGAAACGAACGATCAACCAAACTTTCAATAGGTAATCCGGAACTCCGGGAAGAATTTTCACAAGGCACAAGAGGTATTGACGCCGTAGGGACCAACGGGGGAAATAAAGTAGAATTTCGATGCGAGTGCCGGTCGAGCGTCCGACAGGTATTGCACTCACAGTAAGCGGTTCCGAGGGGCGCTCTCGTCGTATGGCGAACCAAGGTCTTAGTACAATCTTCACAATTATTGCATTAACTCCACACACATGTAAAAAGGGTCACAAGACCAACGCTAGAGTGCCAGCGCTTTAACGAGTGATTGAACGTTATAAAATGACTAAGAAAAGCGTTAGGTAAATATAATTTGAAATAGTCATGAAAAATCCATTTAAACAAGCTAACATTAATCGCGACTAAAAACAAAAAGTATCGTAATTATTACTTACAACTTCATAAAAATCATTTAACTTGAATTATATAACAAAACGTATTCTTTCTATGAAGGGCACCTTTGGTTTTTAGCTTATTCGAATGTGATATATCCTAAAATGTTTAAATTTCTGATATTACACTATATTCATAACAAATCTTCTCAGATGTATACATCGGCCTTGTAAAACTAATATACAATTTTACCCACAAAATAAGTTAGTTGTAAATAAATCTTATATTACATAAAATTATTACAATATTATTTTTTAAAAAGAGATACTTTTAAGGAATAAAATAATTCCATCCAAATAATAAAATCGTGAACGGTACATAACTCAACTGGAATGTTAATAATACAATAAAAATTTATGCTAAATTTGGTATCAATGAACCACACCCCTGACGCGGACGTGACAAACGAAAGTTATGAGGAGATGAGAGCATTGGCTACCGCTAATCTAATCGCGAGGGCTTTTGGCTTTTGACGACAAAAGCTTTCTTGATCCAGTTCATGTGTACGGTGTCGGTACGTGGCGGCAGTGGGCGCACGCCCCATCTCCTGTGGCTGCGGTACTGATGCGGTTAGGAGGATCAAGAGTGCGCGTCCCTCGGTCAGCTCAGTTAGCTGGTTGTCAGGTTCCGAGAGCCACGAAGGAGTTAATGCTGTTCGCCCTCTTCTCCGCCTTTGGCTCCCTGCCGGGCATAGTGCATACTGTTCATACTGTTACATCCACTACGGACAAATCTGTGACCAGAAATCAATTATTGTATCTTTTTTCTTGTTTCATAACAGGCAAGTGTCAATAACTAAAGTGCATGGTGCAGTGTGATAATATAGGTAAAATTAGTTTAATTGAATTTTACTTTGGAAACCATATGAGAACGGGACAAAATAAAATTTATGTTGACATTTCTGATTTATGGTATCCAAAGCTTTAAATGTGTTGATGACAAGCGGATTCTGACTTGTTCGTTTCATAAATGTGAAACATCTTAAAAATTGAACAGAATCGACATCAAAAATCGAGATTAAAGCTATGTTTAAATTGCAAGAATCCGCGCGCCGACAACACGTTTGAATGTGCTCGTGCATACTTCATGTGCGAGAATCCAGCCGTTGTGTGCCAACTTATGCCTCGCGTATTCGAGGTGGATGGCGCCCTCAGAGCTGAGGAGCAGCGCGCCTTGCAGCCGGGCCATGGCGCCAGTGGCGTCGCTCGCGCTAACGAACTCGACGAAGGCCACCGGGCCCGAGCTGCCCCCGCCGCCGCCCGTCAGAAGCCGAAGGCGCGAGAACCCAGGGCAGCTGTTACCCACCATACTCAGTTTGGCCCGCACTCGTACCGCCGTGTATCATTTGTTGTGTTTCAAGGCACGCCATTGTTTATTATAGCTCACTCCCGTCAGGAACGCAGTCAATAATCTCAGTCCGCTGCCGATGCTTGGTGACCAATTCAATCTTTCTTAATTATAATATAAAGTCAAGTTCACAGCGACCAGACGAACAAAACTTGCCACCTTAACGATAGGTTAATGGACGATTCGATTGGTAAACATGGACCATTTATTACTACTGCATTCTTAACGCGAGAAACTAAAGTTCGTAGTGTGAATAAAGCGCGTTTTTAATGTTTACAGATAATTAAATTGCTATTTTTGTTTATCAAAAAAAATCAGAGTGGCTTTACTATTGTATTTAATAAACACGGAACAAGAATAAAAAGTTATTTAGTAAATATTGAACGTTACTGTCTCATTTATATGTATGTAAATATACCAAATAGCAACCGATATTGTATTAAAATTGTTGATGATTTTTTGTAGTTTGTGATGTGTAACTTAAAGAAACAGAGTTGCCATGCTAACAGTGGTACGGGTGCAGGCTGTGATATTATACAACGGCAATCAATAAAGTAATGAAATCAGTCTATACCGATGAAAATAATTAATGATGATTGTTTGTATAAAATGACAGAACGAAATCTTAACATAAATTAATACCCAACACTGGCCGACATTGTGATAATCGGTGCGACATGCACTGTGGAAAACAGTCACATTTATTATTAATATTATTTGATTATTATTGTGTACGTACACAGTCTTTGTTTATTGGGCGAAAATGCTTGAATGTCATATTTTATTTTCAAAATGAAAATAATAAAATTAACATAATCATGTGTTTTGTTGCTAAAACAAGATTTAATCCCCGAAAACAAAGAGTTGCTAACTACATCACCATACTAATTACTTTTTTATATAACATTGAGCTTGAATCATGCATGTTATAATGTAACCTAACTTCAAATTTTTTTTCGAACTTTCAATAAAAATCGACAAAAGTATCAACTAAATAAATATATAAGGACATTGCTCAAGAATCGTTGAATTGCACTGATCTTGTTAAAAACTTCCAAAAAAAGATATCTATATTTTTTCATTAACGAGCATTTTTTTAACCTCATTAAAATTCCAAATGTCTTTATTTAACTACATAGTTACACACTTGAATCATCAAATATTTTAGGATTATATGTAATAAGCTCTCACTTTCTCGGAATACCGATCTGCTGAGAAGAGCCGACCAAAAATTCAACAGTAGATGATCTTTTTAAATGAAATTAATAATTTTTAATGTAAACATTATAATATCTTGAATATTTTTAATATTGAAATCATCATTCATGAAAAATCTTGCTTTTGATTACACTAGTAAAAGACATTTTGTAAATTGAATTTAAAAATTAAATATGTTCGGAAAAAACTTTTTATATTCGAGTAAACCAAAATTAGGATAACGTACCTGCTAAAAATCTCTTTGAGCTCATGTTCGGATACGAACTGTCCGAGGTTCGCGACGAAGAGCGTGGAGCAGGGCGGCGCTGGGTGTGGTGGGTGCGCCGGGTGGGCCTGATGCGCGGGGTGAGCCGGGTGGGCGGGATGCGCGGGGTGAGCGGGAGGCGCAGGCACCGCTGCTCCCGGGGAGCCCAGCGCCGGCGCCGGCAACACGCACGCGCCCAGCGTCAGCGGAGTCTATGTACATGGGTACATATTTAACCACTAAATAATTGTTCTAAGTCGCAGTTGAGAATGGCACTATTTCGCACACGAACTAAATTCGTTTTGTTTCTGTACCGGACTCTTACTGATGTTTATTTGTAATTTCTAAATTCCGGGGATCGAGGCGGCAGGGCGCCTTCTGCACCAGGATCTTGTATCTCCACTCCTTTTATGGTAGTAATGCTCCGTGGAGTGACTAGGTTCAAAGATCCACGATGGTCCACGGCATGGACAGTCACGACAATACCCGCTTAGCATTCCGCCACGGATAGGGTAGACATCAATTCGGTTGGTTGTTATTGCCTGGTTAATAACACTTCTACTACATCGGTAAGCTTTATCGCTAGGAGATGTGGCGGAAGAAACTCCAGCGAGGCTTCTATTTATTATGATCGTGAGTTAGCGTCCCCTTTTGTATTCGGTGGGTTTTGAGCGGTATTACTGTTTGTTTCGCCAGATGTGACGCCTGTCGTATTATATTGACTAATTGATACGTATTCGTTTGTCGAAATAAGGCGTGAACTTCTTCTCATCTAATCGATATCAAAATTGAGTAAGGACTGTTCCGAGTTCAAGCTCTCCACAACTTCCATAGATAGTCATAAGCCTCTGTAGATTTCCAATAGCACCGGCAGGTAGTGGCTTACATCTAGCGTCCCCCAACGACCCCAAACATGTCGAGATCGGTATCTGCAAGGTGTATAAAAAAAAAAAGCTTACGTGGTGTGGCCTATCGGCGGCAGCTAGTCAGAGGTAGGAACGCACTGGCGCCATCTGCGGGTGGATGGCGGGGTGTACCAGGCCGTGCGAGAGAGCTGGCAGTTCACCTCCGTACGCAAGTGGGTGGTGCCACAGCTCGGCGCCTCCACCCGGGAAGAACGGGCTCGCTAGGTCTAGTAAAATGAAAGAAAATCAATAGCAGCCCACCAAAATATTATAGAAACCAAAAAGTTTACAAACGTTTACACAGAGCGAACGTCAGGGTGTAACTTAAAGATGTACACGTACCACAACTGCGAAACCAGATAATCATTTTGTTTAATTTATTCCAAATTAAAATTCGTACACTTTGATTTAAATTTCAGGTATCTTAGACAAAATTTTTGAGTATGCTGTAAATAATATGTGCTTTATTTACAATATAACATGTTGAAAGGTTTACTTTGATGTGACCACTCATAATATTCTTGGAGGTTATATTTGCAATAAAAGGTGACCATATTAGCATAACATTTACTATAGAGATTATAATGGTGGTTATAGAACCCGATGGACACGTTTCAGGTTATAGCTTCACAGAGCTAGGCTTTGCGTGGTTCGTGTAAGCAGTAACAGATACTTGCCCAAACTACCTTTCACTCGACTATCACATGGATATAATCTTAATCGATCTCCAAAATATGTCTTGGATTTCAGGCGGAGTGATTCCATCTAGATTAAAAGTTATGTCATCAGTGTTTATTGCAAAGGGGATTCAATGAAACCAGTGAAAGGGCAATTGGGCTGAGATCGGCAGGGATCGTTGTGGTCAATGAGGTCGACGAGTATCGTTCAGGTTCCATGAAGGAGGGAAACGGAGGACAGCGGGGGTTGTTGGGGGTCGGTGAGGGTCCGAGCGAGAGTCGAGTGAAGGCCAAGGCGCGGGCGGGCGGTGTGTGCTCGGCGGTACTTACGTCCGGTGAGCGGGTGCATCAATGCGGGATGTGCGGCCGGCGCGGCTGTGGCAACTGCCGGCTTCGGCTTGCTGACCTTCGTGTTGCTTTTAGCGAACTCCAGCCGAATCGTTTGCGGCATGTCTGGGTCGAACCGGACGCCCTGCTGTGAACAGCCGCCAGCGGTGCGGCGCTCCGATATAATGACGATGGAAGGTTCGGCTGCCGAGTGCCCGCAATGGGATTGTACGCTCCCAGCGAGGAGACCGTGACAGTTGCGTGTTGGGGACGGGTTAGTTCATTTAAGTTCTGCTCTGTACGAGTGTTAGGTGCTTTTGTTCTCCGCGAATTTATAATGAAATTAAACTCCGAGTCCTTTTGTTTCACGGTAACTCTACTTTTAGTAATGCATATATATATCGCGGCCGCGCCTGCTACGTGACGGAACACAGTGCTCAAGGTGTGACGTCAAACCTGTCAAACAGTGACATGCAGTTGCACATTTACACCGTCTAACTGGCGACAGGGCGCGGATGTCGGTCGGAACGCCCCTGTCCCGACTTGTTACCTCTGCGATGTCCGTTAAATATGTGCATGGTTTTAGCATAATTTACGATGCGGTTACTCCAGTCAGGAAAATGTTATTTTAAGTCTACAATGAGAATATTAACTATAGTGCTTATTGGCAGTGTTGAGGCATGTGATGAGAAGAGGTTTAGTAACACCGTGCGTTGTACTCCTTTTGGTATTTACAAATAGCTTACTTCTCACAGATCCCTAACAGGAAACATCAAAGATTGTGTCCCTTTTAGGATTGTTTTAGTAGTTCATTATCATATTATTTAACGATAATTTTAAAAAAAGCATGTTTTTTCTTATATAAACAAAATTTTATTGAGGTGTGGCTAGTTCGGTAACGAACCATGAAATAATATAATAAAATTGTAGTTTATAAATATATTTATATTACATAAATAAAATTTAAAACACCAAAATTTACGAAGAACGAGATCAATATTAAAGAGAAATATCGTTTATAATAGAGTATTAAAATTATAATTAAGGAAGAATCTTAAAATAAAATTCACTCGGGTTCCATTTATATGAATACCTCCGGCATCATCGCTATGTACAGTACGACCCCTCGACACGGCACCGAGCATCGTGTCTAATTACTTTAATTGATTTATTTTTAATTAATGAGCTCCTTTTAACGGTTTACAAAATTAAAAAGGCTTTAATTCTTATTAGTTATCCATATAATCATTTAAAACTATTGATTTATGATTGTGTGTGCCCGCGCTATTAGAATTGGATCCCTGATACAGTACTAGGACACGTTAAATTAGGAGAGTAGCAGAGAGCAGAATAGTGATACCAACCTGAAGATCTTGCTTGGCTGCCTCGGCGCCGGCTCGCGTGTGGAAGGTAACAAAACCTACCGGCTGCAAATAGTTTAACGTTATTAAGTGTGGCCGAGTAAACCAGTTAATTCCAATGAAAGAAAACAAGCAAAGAAAAAAAACCTGAAATGACGGCGGAAATATTACATCATCACCATTATCATAATCAATCTGAACCTGCAATTATTGTCTTAACAATGTTAACAATGTCATTTGTCCGCCCTACGATGCGCTTGCCGGTCCGTAGTCTACTGTAGGACCTAAGTGACCTGTCGGTTATCCTTAAACTTGCTAATCCAGTGAATCGGTTATAATCGTTGTATAATTTCCTCCTAAATATTTAGTAAAATAGCGTTCATCATTTTCATTTCGACAAACTTTATTTAGATAAATATAATTATAACTATAACCGAATAGGCTAGATTTAACACAATTTTTCAAACATTTTACTATCAGAGTTAAAACAATTTTACTGAACATTGCATATTAGTTACGCGTATAACAATATTGGAAAAGCAATGATTTTTAATCAAAATGTCGTGCATTTAGAAGACATGAAACTATTTAAATTCAAATTAATATTATAATAAGTAATTCAGATTCAATTTGAAATCAAGTCAAAAGTTATAATTTAAACGAAATTTATGATCGACTTTTCATAAAGGTATGAACCCATCAAAAGTTCGTTTACACGAGTGGCATTCGTTAATATAGCTGGCGTCGGTATATGGAGTGAAGCGACTTAACTACCCGTATTTCGCAAATTCGCTTGCAATTCATTTGCACGCGCACTCTTCAAACCGAGAACAAAACCGACACCAGTTCAAATAGACGTGCAATATGATGGGCGTGGACGAACTGCGCTTCGCCAATATGCACACTTTCGTAGAGTGTGTTATCTATTATTGTGTTAAGTGCTCTCTAGGAAGTTTATGAAAGTTTTTAAATTAAAGCCTTTAAAACACAATTAATTATATTAGTAAGGTCTAATTAAGCTCAAATTCTATGTTATGATTGCCTCCATTGTTACACATTTCGGAAACGAAATATTCAACGATTTCTCGCGTAAACTTGCCACATTAAATGTTCTAGGCCTAAAAACTATTTTCAGTATTTGGTAATTTTTTATCCTTTTTTAATATGCAGAATATAGAAATTAATACTTATGATAATGATAGCATAAATCTATATTGCCTTTCTCTGTATTTGTGCAAAGTTTTAACGAGCGTTTTAACATTAATGTTCTTTTATTAAGGGATGAAGATGATTTTTTTAAGGCAGCTTTAAGTTTTCTGAAAATAATAACTGAGTAGACGAAGGTCTTCATACAAACATATATGTAGG
>DWIC01000148.1:0-14886 GCA_018248135.1 Battus belus
CGCCCCTGCTCACACATCGCTGCTTGTACGCGACTTCTTGATCAAAAACAACACATTATACCACATACATATAATGATGCCGCAGCCACCGTATTCCCTCGATCTGGTCCCCTGTGACTTTTTCTTATTCCCGAAACTGAAGAGGCCCATGAAAGGATGACGCTAAGCCACGATTAACGGCATCGAAAGAGGAGCTGAACAAGATACAAAAAAATGCTTTTTTGAAGTGCTTCGAAGATTGAAAAAAACGTTGGCACAAGTGTATAATAAATATCCCAGGGATTCGTGAATATCTACTTTGAAGGGGTCAAAGTAGATATTCACGAATAAACAAATAATTTTTGAAAATAAACGAAATTCGCGATACTTTTTGAATACACCGATTCACCTTCATTGTCAACAATATTTTTCCAGCTAGTATACAAATTTTCACGTCGGAGCAATTAAAAATAATCCGTTTTACTGTAAAACAAATGCGCAGAAATGGTATTATTTTCCGTTTTCTTTTAATTAATAAAATATAGAAATTTCGCGAATCACTAGGCGTCGTATCAAAATGTCAATTTTTTAAGCTGCCTGGACTATTTGGTTCAGAGCTAACGATCTGGTACGTATTTGTTCGTGTAGAGATTCGTAACAGGTCTCCTCGGCGTGAGCTGTAGCGCGAAGGTCGGCACTAAGCGACTATTTGTTCTTGTGTTGTAGTGTATGACCTGTCGGCGACGGAGAGCGAGGGCTGCGCGGCGTCGCGCATGTGGCACGTGGCCTGCGCCGCGCTCGCCGCCCCCGCGCCCGACGACGCCTGGCAGCAGATCGTCGACACCTCGCCGCCCGACGCCATCTGGCACTCGCTGCGGAATTGCGTCGCCTACCAGGTCCGTACACACTCGTGCCCCGCGACGAACTACGTCCCTTACCAGGTCCGAAAACTTTTCGGGGTAATCTTACAGGTCCTGGTTAATGCTGCTGCTCAATTGTTAACAATTGTCTACAGACCCACAAGTGCGAGGACCCACAGGAGTGGAGGGGCGCAGAGGGCTTACGTAAAACCTCTTTAAAGTATATAACTCCGAGAGCTTCTTGGAAGCAGCTCAATCCGCCATACACATTATTTCACCGGATTGGATTAATTTTTTAGGGTATTTTTATTTTGGATCATTGTTACTAATCAATTGTGTACCTAAACTCAAAAGAATGTAAAAAGTTCCAAATTTAATGGATACTTCCATATAATCATATCACGATCGAGAAGAGCCAACGATGAACTCAGTCGAGTGTTTTCTATGTCATCACTTTCACAAATGTATAAACTCTGTCATCGAATACTGCACGATTACGTGACTATAACGATTACGAAAATAATTTACTGCAATAAATGATGAGTATGTTTATGGGAAAGACCAATCAGATCTGTGCAAAAACCCTTGTTGTATTACATCGGGGGTTAGTTTCATCGGACAAAAGCCAAGAACCTTTCTTAGATTTCATAGACGCAAGCGACACAGTGTTATTAGGTTTAGTTGAGTTCAATCAACTTGTAACGTTCAATCTTTGTGTCGCTGGTGCCACTACGACCACAATACTTCTGTGTTGTATTACACTCGTTGTACAGATACGTGCTCAGGTCACTTCACCCGCTGACCCTTTAAAAACGTTTTGCAGGCGGGCGTATGGCAGAACCTGCTGGCGAAAGGCGTGCAAGATGTGGGGCAGCCGGCTGCGTTCATGCTGGCAATCGTGCTGAGGCACACGCCCTCCGAGATCACCGTGCGGCTGTTGGCCGATCTACTGCAGAAACACCCGAAATCGGTACTGTTTTCGGTTCACTTTTACAAACCAGCCGCTTCACTTCCTGTTGTTTGTGGCCGACAGGTCGAATTCGTGATAGACAATTGTAAAGATTAGATGCACAACGATATGAAACCATTTTTAATAAAAGAACCAAGTTGCGGTGAAAGCCTCACCGAGCACAAACATTTCAAGCCCTCAATACTATATGTGCAACCTTGAATATTACCAATGGGAACATAGACAAGTTCCTATTTAGTTACTAAAGAAAATCTGCACAGACAGGAAAGACAAAAAAAGTTATTAATAAAATGAACTCATTTCATGAAGATATTTTATTGTATCGAGTAAAAACTACTCAAAAGTGATTATCTTGGCCAGGTTTTGTACTTTACCAAGGGCTACATACTTACGCCTTTCACCTGATAATTTTAAATATTCTGTATCCTTCTATCTTTTTTTGCGTAAAATTAAGGTTTAGAAGGTGTCCTTGTGGTGGTGGCCTTGTGACCAAAGCTAGTAATTCTCATAAGGAAGAGATAACGCTCATCGCCACGAGAAGCGCCAATATTTGGGTATACTGCTTGCTTAAAAGGGTAGGTTCTTGTAGAAGCAGCATACATGTATATATATTTATATAATCGCGAAGTTTTGCTTGCAGTGTTCTTTGATTGCAGGGGCGTGGTGTAACATGAGTTCTTGCCACGGGATAGAACGGCGAATAAGGAATATTACTAATAAGTTCGAAGCAATCCGCCAAAAATTGTGAAACAGAAATCACACAATCGCACACATCGCTCGTACGCGACTTGGTCAAAACACTAATAATACCGCAGCCACCGTATTCCCCTGATCTGGCCCCCTGTAACTTTTTCTTATTCCCGAAACTGAAGAGGCCCATGAAAGGATGATGATTTTTTTTGTACACACCGTATAAATAAATAATAGCAATAATCATGTACTCCCTTTGCACTTTGACCTCTACTCCGTTCTAGTAGTTAATAAGGTTGGGGTAGTATCCGGGGAACAACGTATGGTAGTAATGTTGGTCTCGCGTGTCCTCCGTGGGCCGTTGTGACGGTGCAGCAAGAGCTGACTGCGTACATCCTGGCGCTGCTGACGGACGACGAGGCGGCGCGCTGCGGCAGCTGTGCGGGCGTCTGCTCGCGCTATGGCCGCGAGCTAGCGCTACGCGACCTGCAGCTGTTCGGCGACTGCGAGCTGGCCGTGCTGGCAGCCTCGCGCGAAGAGTACGACGCCCACGCCAAGCTAGTGCGCGCAGAGTACTCCAAGCTCACCCACCATAACTACGTCGAACTACGTATTAAGGTATCCTCTAACTACACTCGCTTGTAAGAAAATCGACTCACTCTTCAAGCGTGCATTAAGAGCCCCTGTATGTGGAAACGCAAATGTTACAACGCAAATTATACATAATTGTGTCTTCTTAACACTAAAACCTAGGCTTTCCGATGGCAACATTACCATAAATATCAGTAATTTTTTTTTCTTATAAATTGGTGCCGAGTTAAAGTATTGAGTATTATACACCTTGTGACACCCATCAGAGAGTATATTATAACTTTTTTGTTGCGCGACATTTAAATAACGCGGTTCAACACTAACCCTTACATATTTTACACGTTTATTTATTCTGGCACGCATCGCAATTATTTTTTCTGATTCTAATTTTGAAATAGCTTATGGAAATTTATCTATAGAACAACAAAATACAATTGAGTTATCAGGGGATTACAGTGGAACGCCATAGCACCCCTGGAATTACCCCATTTTCCAATCTGGTCTGTAACAAATTAGCAATGGATAGTTGGAACATACGATTTTAACATGTTTTTTTACTTGTGCAAAATGATTATACACCTATGTTAATATTTCTATTGAAGCCTAATTTGTTTTGTACTGTTTTTCGTAAAAATTTTCACTATTTTTTACTTAAATTTATCCACAGATTTACACAGATATATCACACATGTATTTAAAACTTTTTTTTATTGAACTGAACTGTCCTGTAACAAAAGTATTGAGTGTACGTAAGTACTGCATTTGAAAAAAACTTAGTTTTCTTTTACCAATCCGTTTCAGAGCAGATTTTACAATTTTAAGTGCCCCAGACGAAATAAAATTTGGCACCCTTACATGCAATATTATACAAATTAAGTAATTAAGGAAAATTTTTTTCGTGCAAAGGAGCGAGAGTTTTTAAAATTAAATTATCCTGCTCCTGTTGCATTCGTTTGATATACAATATTTTTTAATACCATTTTTTACAATTAAGGTCAAGGTAAGAGAAGTCGCTGGGCTTGCGGGCCCGCGGTTTAATTTGCGGTTTAATTTTCTGACATTAATTGTTTCCTTTAAAAGTGACGTAGTGCATACGTCACTATTAAACGACAGTTTGAATCCGTAATTTTGTTACTTTTTTGTTAACATAACTATTTGCAACATGCCCTAGGTTAACAAAATGTTTTGAAAATAAAAATATCAAATAATCTTTTTATCTATTTACTACACATACATTCATTCATCTTAGCTGACAGACGCTCACATCAAGGCACAGGTCTCATCTAAATATTGCAATAATGATTGCTCTTAACTATGTCAGCGGTTCACCTAGAGGGGACCTTCACATTCGTATCACCCGTGAATCTTAAACAGCTAGTGGTAAGGAAATAGTATGTAGTACTGAGAACATCATTCCGGTAGGTGCTGAACCAGTTCTCGCAGATCCCGAAGCTGTTCCACACGCAGGAGTTTGAGTGCTTCGAGGCGGCGGCCCGTGAGAACATCGAACGCGAGATCTGTACGCTCAGAGAGCACTTGCTGACGGGCAGGGCGGACTAAACGATGCCCACTCAAGTCACTTCAATGTCATGACACCACGACACCTCACCAAACTGGAATCATTCCGTTCGCAATTACCAACGGAATCATTTTTCGGAAGAAGCCTTCTATGATATTATAGACTCCTAAATCTATTGAATATTTTTTACATTAGCACATTTAAATTGTTTTTTTTTTTGAATTAAATTAAAACTTTAATTAATAATTTTTAGACTTAACCATGTTATTATTTTGAATTTTTACGATGTTTTAGTATTTTAAATATTTGTTTTATTTTAAATTATTTTACAATTAATGTACAATATATCTATCCTATGTATGGCTTATTCGAAGAAACTAGATGTGATTGTTTTAGTGAGTATGCATTGTCGATAACCAATGTTTCAATTCCATTATTTAATCTATTCTAATTGACTGTATCTGTGGGCTGTCATAAGTCATAGTTAATAGATAATGTCATGGCCAAGCTTTTCTAATAGCACTGTGTCATTGGTGACCTAATGAGTCAAAAATACAAATGTAAAACATAAGCAGTAAGTCGCGGAAACTAGCATAGTTATTTGTGTGTCACAGATATAGCATGTTATATATAATAATATTTTCATCACGACTATGGCACCATATAAATAATCTTATAAAGTAAATTAACATGACATCAGTACAATAGTATTAGATGGTCAGATCATAGGATGGTCAAAGTATCAATAGTATGAATGATTTATACAAGTACTACATGGAAATAATAGAAAAAATCATGTACATGTAAACATATACAAACTATTTTTATTATTATAAACATACATGTGTTTTGAAAACTATAAATACTCTTTGCAGTTGATTGTTTTAAGTTCTAAAAATATAGTACTCATTTCTGAAAATTAAAAATATAGTGAAATAATTTCAAGAACTAAGTTTCACTATCTTTTGAAACACTTATACCTTAAAAGTTAAACGAAAAAAATATTTTCAAAAAGTAATTTATATTTTTGAGGGATTCAAGAAAATTTTAATTTTCAAACATGCACATCCTATTAAAAATATATTAAATTGAATTTTCTTTATACAGCTTTAATATGTGGATGTTGTTACTTTTTACTTTTTGTTTTGTTTACTTGGCTTAAATATTACCTTCAGCTCACATTCAATAGATCGCCGAGGCTAACCCTTTTGTGAAGTATGCTTTGTGGACCGGAACACATACTGCTCTAAACATACTCCAAATTTCATATAAATACCAGGCTCGCCACCATCAGCTACAAGTAGATTATAGGCTACTTTGGTCATATAGCTCGGAGGCAACCTAAGTGTTTCAATAAACTGATTGTGTGAGGGAAAGAAATCAACAGAGAGATCACCAACCGATGAGGGGAATGTGTGGTTAATAATGGGCCTCACAATAATAGAAGCATTTAGAATAGCAGGTCATAGAGACCTGTGGAGGCTAGTCCTCAATTCCTCAATCAAGGCTTTCATGAAGAGATACAACCATCAGTAATGAAGATTTGGTCATTTATTTAGAAAGACACCTTTTTTAGTTCACGATCAGCTTTCATTTATAGTATTTCTTTCTTTTTAAATCAAAGATATGTATGTATATATAACATGTTCTAATAAAAATACATTATTTTAAATATTGTTTTATATTTTCACTGCTGCTAAATAATTCCAAGTATTATGTATGAGACACTGGGTAAAACAGTTCCTCATAAATAAGTGTATGGTTTTGCAGAAAACGATGCTCGAGAAGACTAATTGCATCTGCTTGTAAAAACAAACTACACTTCTAAAACAGTTCCGCTTGTCAATTTGTCTAACAGTTATTTATTGAAACTGCCCCGATAATTTCTAAGAAGAAGTATCTTTAAACTAGTTGGTAAACATTCCATCCATAACAAAACGCATATAAGCTAGAGTAGGAAATTTTAAACTGACAGTCGTACAACAGATTAAATTCACATGGTAACTTTTATTTTAAAGCACTATGTAAAAATGTTAATACTAAATTTAAAACACAAGCATCACTTTTTACTGTATAGCTGTACAGAAGTAAAGCCCATTAGCTAAAATAGTACGGTCAAGATATCGAGTTCATTTGCTAAAGGCGTGCATGCATTTTATTATTTTATTTTCAAATGGTACAACTAATAAATTATTTTATTTACACGCATTACATAATCATACCTGTAGATTGTAAAACGATTTTGTTACCATTCTAATTAGAATTATTTTAATTGATTAATTAAAATACACATAATTATGGGATTTTTAGTTGACCGGAGGTAAAACGTTAGACTTTTAATAGGGTTACGATATAGATTTAAATTCGATTAGGTTTTTCAAACATTACGTAGAGTTTTAATAAAAATATTTAAAAAAACATACAGCTAATAAAACGTTAACAAACATTAATTTTTATTTATGGTTACAGTATAACCGTAAATACCTTATGTTTATTGCATAGACTAAATGAATATAGGTTCCTCAAGCTTGTCTATGATATGATTCGGATATGGAAAAAAAGATGGCGTGTTTAGCTCATTTAATTGTATGATTAAACGATAATTGAACCCTTTTTCAATCAGACAACTGTAAACTGTCTTTTTTCAACAAATATTAATGTAAAGAATCAAAAGTTCGTTGAACCAGAGTTTACTGCAGCAGGTAAAGAGTAGAATGTGAAGAGAAAGGTCTTGTTCGACGGGTATACAGCGAGGATGGTTTGGCGACATCAGATCTGTGAGTACATTTGTTTGACGAGGTGGGTGATGTTCACAGGCTGCGATGTCGTGGCGCAGGGACGAGCGCACTGCACGCTGGCCCGAGCAGGATGGCCGATGGGAGAGCCGTCCGCGGACGCCCGTGTGGGAGATGCGGCGCAGTGCCAGCCCGCGCCAGTCGCCCTCACGGGACCGCCACCGCGAGCGTTTCGATCGCGAACGCGACCGCGACCGTCGAGAACGCTACGACAGGGAGCAGGACCGCGGGTTCCGTGGCCGCGAGCGCTACGATAAGCGTGACCGTGATCGTCGGAGGTCGCCGCGACGATTCGATGATCGCGATGTGCCTTTGGCGCCGTCGCCTCCGAATATCAGCGGTGAGCCAGAGAGGAACCAAAATTTGCCGACCGACGACCGTTCCGGAAGTAAGGACCGGCAGGATGCGGACTCTGAAAATACTGAAAACAAGTACGACATGGGTCGCGAAAAAGTCGATGACAATCTATCCGCTAATGCCTCTGCAGGAGATTGGTTCTGTAAATGTGGCTCCTATAACTTTAAACGTCGCCAAGTTTGTTACAGACGTAACTGCCAGGGTAAGCGAGCAGAAGGCACTGTTCTAGGCATCGACTCTGAAAGAGGAAATATGTCTGAACCAAATTCTGGTATCACAAAGAGACTGCTTTTCAGACGTTTAGATGCATTAACTACTGAAGATAAGATTTTGGAAACACTGAAAGAGAGATGTTCAAAACAAGTACTTGACTCAATTACCGGGATCACCATAGGTCGTGAGACTTTGACCGGGGCATCAAAATGTCTTGCTTACATCAATTTCAATTCCATTTCCCAGTCTACCGCTGCTCACATAGAGCTTATGTCTCTCAACCCTCCCCTGGAAATAGATGGTAGAGATGTACTTATAACCTTTTACAATGAGCCTCCCAAACTTCAGAAACCTCTTTCTTCTAATTCTGCTGACTATTATTATTCTCAAATGACTAATTATACTTCAACATCCCAAGCACTTTCCGAAGCAGATAGAGTCAATGCTGCGGCTGCAGTTGCCCAGTCGGCCATTTCTGCTGCACAGGCGCGTCAAATGTCTTGGGTGCCAGTATCTGTCCCTGTTTTTGTTTCCTCTAATTCCCAAATGAATCCTTCTGGCAAATTGCCTACTGGAGATGGTAAGACTGTGTACACTGCCCCTGATGTTAGAACATTCATGTATGATGAGACTTCTGGGTATTATTATGATCCCGCTACAGGCTTGTACTATGATGGTGCAACACAATACTTTTACAACAGCCAACTGAGTATATACATGTACTGGGATGCATCCTCCTCTACTTACATTGCTGCCACTCAGAACCAACAGAACACAGACCAGCCCAAACTGCCAATGCCACCAGAGGCAACAACTGAGAACACCATAACAAAAGAACCAGAGGAAAAGAAAAAGAAAGATAAAGAGGACAAAGTGAAGGTTGCTAAGAAAATTGCCAAAGATATGGAGAGATGGGCCAGGACATTGAATCAAAAGAAAGAAAATGCCAGAAGTAACTTTGTTATGGAGCAGCCGTTGGATACTGGAGCAAGCAAGGGTTCGGCAGATATTGGATTCTCGGTGTTAGGAGCTGGGCCCTCTATGACACATGTTAGGGAACTTTCACCTCCTCATGTGTCTACAGATGATTTCCTCGTTAAAAGAACAGAACAAGGTATGTTTGATAGCGATGAGGGTATCATTGATTGGGCAAAATTAACATGCATCATATGTAAACGTAAGTTCCCCTCAGCGGAAGTTCTCACCAAACACAAAACATTATCGGACTTGCACAAGCAAAACTTGGCAGATTTTCGCAAAAAGCAAGAACTTCTGCCACAGAGCAATGGCTACAGGGACCGAGCGGCAGAGAGAAGAATGAAGTTTGGTGAGGATGAGCCCCCACCAATCAGAAAACGTTATGAGCCTCCCGATACGTCACATGGCTCTGCCACGTCGCATCCTCCTCCATCGGTGGTTGACACAATTGGTGGTAAAATGTTACAAAAGATGGGCTGGTCGGAGGGTCGCGGTTTAGGGAAAGAGGAACAGGGTCGGATAGCACCCATAGAGGCAGAACAGAGGCCAACTTTAGCAGGCTTAGGACAGAAGAGAGGTGTTTACACACCAACTCCTGGAGAGACATACAGAGACACGGTTAAGAAACTTATGATTGCTCGCTACAAGGAGGTAGTAGGGCAGGAGGAAGGAAACAACTGGTGAGTTCACTTCTTGCATAGTTAATTCTAATCCATTTTGTTTACAGGTTGGATATCGGAGGTCAGTGTCCTTGTGAATATAACAACTACTGCATGAGAGCACTCTTTCTTCTCTCACTTTCCCTTTTGAATATAAATATGAAGTTTGCATGTCACAATGTTTTTATGAAGCTGTAGATCTTGTAGTTTCCATGATAATGAGATTCCTCTGAGTGTGTGAGGGATGTAACCAATAATTGAAGTTGACTTCTATATAAATAAAAACATTTGTGCAACAAACTGCTGATGCCTGTGTTACTTATTATTTGGGATAAAAAATACTGGCTACTTAACTTAATAATACATAAACTTATGCTTTCTTATAAACAATTGAATATACAAAGTTAAAAGTCTATGGATGTTTTGAATGTTGCTCTTTCTTAATTTGACAATAGTTACTGTATGTTTAATTAAATTGTACTTAGAATGACTGTGATGTTAGCCTGCCGAGTGTCAGGCCGGACTTGAGGTGTTTGGGTCAGAGGCAATGTTTTGCAACATTTCTAATGTGTTGATTCTGGTTTCGCCACACTAGATGTCGCCGCTGCAATGCTCCCTAGGGGCCTGCGTAAAGATGTGCCCAGCATGCTGCGGTGAGTCTTATTTCCTTCTTTTATGTGCAAATAATCAATTCTTCCCACAGGCATCACTTACTCGCCTCGTGACATTATTACATTGTGAAAAAAACAAGAGACTATAGCCAGGCTTAAAATTATTCTTTAAGTTTATTCAATGACAGCATCCCTTGCCTGTCCTCCATGTGCATTGTCTCTTTGTCTTGTGTTTAAGCACACGCGTTGGGTTGGGGTGGGGGTGGGGGGAAGAGACTCAGGTCCATAGCTGGCGACTGGCTTACAATGAGAAGAGATCACCGGCCCACTAGTGGACTTGAGACATCTCCCGGTGCGGGACCTTGTACTTGTGATTGAAACTGTGACTTGCTCGCGTTGTGACATTATGAAGAAGCAGTGACCGTGCCGCACGCCTTGGCTTTACTGACAAATTTGACCATTTACCTTACAGAGTCAGCGCCGGCCACCGGACTCCGTGCCAAACACAATTGTCTTACAAAGTACACACACTGTGTATTTCTACCCACTTGTAACTATAGAGGGCAAATACAGTTGGCTCACACATTGTTTTTGTTACAATCCCTTAATATTATGCAAAGATATTAACCATCCTCAAATAAATTGTTTTTATTATTGTTTGCCATGTATGTGAAAATGTATTAAAAATAAATTTAGTTCTGCAAACAAATATAAAGTTAAGAGTTAAATTAGATTTGAAATTGAAATATTTTGTACAAAGTTAGAAATTTATTATTTAAATTAGAATGAATAACTGGGTGACTTCCATGGACATTGCAAAGCATTGTAACAAATCACAAATGAAGACACTTGAATGCTTGCGCTGCTTGCTGCTGATCAAGGATCAAGCTATGTAATGTGATGAAGTTGTAATTATAATTAAGTTCCATTATGTTATAAGTATGTAGTTGTTGAGTAGAAATTAAGTGCATGTGTGCAAATTGGTAACTTCGGTTACCTTCCTGAACAAATTGCAAGATGAGGTTAAAAGTTTGAGGAAATATTATGAGTTGTTACAATTGTTAGAATTATTTTATGAAAAGGGAATCATTTGTAACTCAAACCCGGAGAAGATGGCAATGGAGAAATGGCGTTTCAGTGATTAAAAAACATTAGTAATAAAATTGATGTGCAAGTGAATGTCCAGATGTGTAAATGAGTGTTTAAAAAATAATATGGAGTCAAATGGTTATTTGTAAGTGTCGTGGACAGGCGTACAGAGCTGGGCTTAGCCCGCTCTTACGACAGAAGACAGCGTCCCGCCGCTCGTGTATTTAAGCATTTTTAAATTACTAATTTTTTTTATTGAGCCAAGTTTATTTGTAATGCAATTATATACGATGTTCATATTAAACTGGAGTTTTATTTGTCGCCGCCGCAATCGGTTTTACTCAACACTGGTAGTGTAAGCGCAACTATAAAACATTCATTGATACATGTTTTTGATTTATTACTTTTATACCTGGATTACTAGAAAAAAAAGTTGCTAGTCAATTCCTATTGGGTTTTATTTACAAATGTGATGTGGAAGAAGGATTCAGTACAGGTTGCCACTACTAAGCTCCATCTCATGTAATTTGACGGAGTAGTATCTGTCTCGGAATCTTGTTTTATATCTGTGCTGTAGTGATGTGGTGGTAGTGATAGTGGTTGATGTTCACCAATAGTATTAGTTTCCGGTTCAGATCGTCTCCGGCCCTTACTACAAATTCAAATTGTAATATTTGCCGAACATGTCATTTCATAACATATAATACGTTAATATTTCTAGTAAAATAAGTTGTGACAAATACATATGTGTTCTATGAGGATTTTGCAAATTTATGGAAAGTTCTTACTGTTAAAATGTTATTGTAAAATTATCAGTAAAGAGGACTTAATGGAATGTTTGGTAGAGGAAGGCAAGGGATCTCGACTCTAACAAGATGGACAGACAATCAAAACTGTCACTAATAAGTCTGTAAACGAAAGCTCTCACTACGTACAAACGTTGCAAAAACAGCACGAATGAGAATGTTAAACTTATTTCTAACATTAAAAATCACGCAAATTGTAGACAGTTTTGCAAATATAAATTATGTTCGGGGGATGTCGTTATAGAAGACTTAACGTTCGAACTATTCTAGCATTATAGTCTTTATGTACATAAACATTCACTGCACTTAGTTTTAAAAAATGAATAAATGCGAGCAAATGAAAAAACATGCCGTTTATTTTCTACACAAAAAGGTGTTGTCGATGGGTCTGGTTGTCGTTTAGCTGCCCCTGTAGGTGGTGTATCCGTAGGGGCTCAGCAGGAGCGGCATGTGGTAGTGTGCGCCATCCTCCGTCTTGAATACGATCTGCGTTACACACACACAGTCTCACTTCCGTTCAGTTAATAGCTATAATGGACTGCAAATGGCTTTTACGGTCGCTTATAAAGTATACTATATAACATAAAGTTTGATAGGTAATAAGTTAATAATAGATTGGTAGTCTTGTAAGTATTTATTCACAGGTTTGTGAATGTACAAAAGCAAATGTTATAAAAACGTACCAACAAGCTAATTGCTTCTAGAAATAAAAACTTTTCAATTTATGTTTCAGCCTATTTAACACAAATAACGCTCAAATATAATTAATAACATAATAAGAATGAAAATATCCAAAATTCCGAATATTACGTATTATAATCAATTTTTGTTTAATATCTGTCGCTGCCAACATTGAACTGATAGAAGTTATTGACTTGTCGTGTTCCAATACAAGAAATAAATGATTGTAACATATATGTGAGTGATCACTTTATAGTGGTTGACTGGAAATCAATGTAAACAGATGTTAGCCGACAAACGACCTATTAATTTACCATTATACTTTTTACACCTATAACCAATATAATGATACCGCTTGAATTTGTTCTGAACAGTGACAAAGAGAACCGTGGACAATGAGTGCCCACGATGTGATTATATTAGTGTTAAAATAATACCCTCAAAGAAACATTACTTACTTTCTATGTAGTACTTAGACCTTGTCTACGGCCACACTATTTAAATCTTAAGCGGAAACTTGTGATAGCCTCTGTTGTCTATTATTATGTAACTATAATAGCAATAAGTTTATTGAATGTGCAAATTAAGAAAAAATAATGATCATCAAAACACAACATTTTCTATGAAACTTATTGTATTGATCATTGCGTGGCATAATGTGTAGAGACCGACCGAGAGAAAATGTGCTCGTGTTTAACCGGTGGTTCGCTTAGTTAAGACAAACGTTCGATTATTTACTTAACTCACCTCAACGAAAGGATACTGAGTGGTTTTTTCACTCCTCTTATAATAATCCTCCACATTGAACTTTAGCTTGTACGTCCCCGGTGCCATCGAGTCACGCGAGAATGGGAATTGCACCCGGCCATCGCCGGAGGTGACCGTGCTGTGCCACAGTGTCCAAGCATCCTCGCGCTGTTTATACAGCTCCACGAACAGACCCACCGCTGGGGTCCCACTCGACGTGTCAAGTACGTGTGTTGATAGAACCGGGCGAGACATCGTTGACTTACGCGCGGACCGAGAATACCAACGCCGCTCTCTCTACCCGGCGGGGTCAAACGCTGTAGATAATATTACGGCATGGCCACACTCCTACATCAATTTATTCGCGCCGCGTGTGCCGCGAACATTTTATTCATTTTGTTATCCATCTGGCGGGAGATATGGCTCGCGCAACTGACGGCCGTTGGGACCGATGAGTTTTCAAGTGGCGAGCACGATAGATGCGCTCCTCACTAGGTGGACTAAAACCATAATTAAGGCTGCGAGAAGTAGGTGGTAGGAAGGCGGCGTGAGGACGCAGGTAGATTTAGGACGCAGGTTGCTGATGTAGTGGACACGGCGCTTGCAGTATTGTGATTTTCTGCAGCGTGTGGTGAGTGGTGTTTGGGTTGTGTTAGAGCGTCTGTTGAGGGTCTTGAAGGAGATCTGCGGATCATTTACAGTTACCAAACGTGTACGTCACACGGCTTCACAAAAATGTTCATAGAAATCTTTTATAAGAACACCGCAAGGCGTCATATGAATACCAGACGCGTAACACGTAAGAAACGCTATGTTTTATTGTCTTTGGTTTCTGCTTACCATAGAGCAACTTGTTTACCTGTAAGTTCAACGCCGTGGTGCCCCAGTTCGATGCCACGTAGAATTGTGGAACAAGTTATTCATCATGGTTTATTTATTTAAGCACATATAAGTCAAAAGTATTAAGGTTTCCTTATAAACAATGGTTTTGTTGTGTTCCTTTATAGATGACAACGTTTAACATTATATATATCAAAAAAACCATTCGAGAAGAAGAGAGAGATGTTAAAGCACATAAGAGGAATCGTCTGGCATACATCTCTAGGAACCCAAATAGCAAATAAAGTGAAAATGTTGTCCTTCGACGCGAAATCTTTAAGGAAAGTGCTTAAAAATTCTCAATTAAATTTTGTTTATCTGTGGGATTCTTCCTAGGGCCTGTTCGATAGGACCAATTCATAAAACTATGAAAACAATGTCCAATTAATAAAAATCTTCAGCCAATCATAAGTCGAGAGCGCTCTCTTTCGCCCAATGTTTATAAAGAATTATATATATTTC
>DWIC01000149.1:0-14797 GCA_018248135.1 Battus belus
GTGATAATGTAGAAAAAATTAATTGGAGATGAATAATAAAGTTAAAGCTTATAGGACAGGAAAAATGATAGGAAGAAGGAATAGAATGATTTAAATAAAGGAATAATAGAAATGACGAATGAAAGATGAAGAATGCAAGATCTTGAGACGTATGAAAGTACAAATAAATATGAAATGAAAAAATTATTTTCCCAGATTAGTCTCTGCCTTCAATGTGGCAGGGGAAATACATGAGGGTCCTCTAAAAATGAGGGTCAAAAAAAATGATGGACCGTTGCCGCGCATATATATTTCCATTGATAGCAGCCGTGTAACGGCGAACCATGAAACTAAATGAATGAAACAGTGATCGCGTCCGTTCATCGTAATTGATCGCATCTTTTTTGTTAAACAATTTATTTGTCAAAGTTGTAAAGAAAGTAAGAGGGGTGATCGGTCCGGGCATGACGGCAGCGGTGGCGGGCATACTGATGGTATGTTGTTTTTGATCAAAAGTGAGCAAACGATATTTTTGTCTCCAACAACTTGTCATGATTGATCATTGTATATTACAATGGGGTTCACGCCTGAGCGTACAGCACTTTACCATTCACCTTCTCCACACATGTGTATGTTGCTTTGGCCCTGGGTAGATCCATCACGCGCCATAGTCAATGTACGCGCATTTCAATGCGCGTTCAAACGAGATGTATAGAGAGTTCAACATGTATAATCTCGTATCACTCTGCTGCTAGAAACCGATCTTTAATTACGCATTACCTAATAATGAAACGGTTCTGTTTAGGTTTCAAAATCTCGTCGCTCTGACGCGGACGCGGACACGAACACGACAAGAGTGATGATGATGTGGAGAGATAACAATTAACTTGTTATTACGAATGGTTAGCAGGCAGACATCATCTTCATTATTTCAGCCATAGGACGTCAAGTGCTAGACACAAGTGTTTATCATATAGCTAGCTGATTAGAAGCGGCCTGCTTGCGGCGTGTTCCGACGACCTTGACAAGGTCGTCTATCCATCTTGTGGGTGCACGTCCTGGCTGCTCCTACCGGCCCGAGGACTTTATTTAGACATATAATTGGCATAATTATTTATTTTGTGGGGGAGGGGAAGGGATGGCGGTAGTCCAATAAAGGTTAGGATCGTATGATTGCATCTTTAGTAGTGCTGTGGAGAGGCACTCACATGCGAATATCGGCGACTCGATGAGTTGCACCAGCTTGTCAACCTCCGTCAAAAAGTCCACAGTGATTTCCAGGTCGCCGCTGATGCACAGTTAAGGCAAATCTGCTTAAGGGGACGCCAACGCATTGGCGGTAACGGCGGACATGTATTATGACGACCACATAGCAACGGTCGCCAGCAACATTCGTGTTTCTATGTGTAATTAGCATTTGCAAACAAACACTTGGCTGTCCTGAGCTCCGCGCGCGTACGTACACATTCACTGCCTAATTAACCAACAAATACTTCAATTAAAGAAAATAAAATAATTAAAATGAAATATTACCAAAAAGAAACATTACTGTATCAATCGTTCGTATGCGTATGGCGTATTTAAAACACGTGAGTGTACGTGTGCATTGGTGCTGTGTGTTTTCCGTTTGTACCGGTCGTTGGTGACGCGAGGTAGGAAAAGGATACAACGTGTGTATGAGGCGGTTGCAGTGCGCGTAGTGGTGCGTGAGCAGACACAGCGCCAGCAGCGACACCGGACTGTGGCACCAGCACCGGTACAACCTGCGCAGCAGCGCCGCCGTGCCCTGCGCACGCGATCACGCGTCACACACGCGCCCGGCGGCACCCGGGCCGGAGACAGGTCGATCGTCGCACGGGTGCCACGGGAACACTCACACACTCATAGCCGATGTTCGGTAAAAAAAATCCGTGCATCATAAGTACATCAAAAATGTCGACTTAATTAAGACAGAACAGATTGTCCTCACAGGCTTATCCATGCGGCGCAACTGCAAGCGCAGGTGGTAGAGTTCTGCGGCGGTTAGCAGCAGCGTGCTCAGCACGTCCACCATGGTGGCCGCGAAACGTAGGTTCTTCTCCTGCACCAGGATGGCGGACAGCGCGCTGTAGATATCCTCCGCGCTTAATAGCACGCACAGCTGCCTGCGGGCAGAAGCTTTCCAGTCACAATCGCAAATGTAAACAACTCGCGAATGCCTTAAAAGAATCGAGATGAACCGAGACAAAGCCAGCCTATGACAAATTGACGTACACACCTTATGATGAAAGCTCCTCGGTCCTCCAGTAAATTTTCATCAGCCGCTAGCAACCGGAGCAGCGCTTGCAGGAACTTGTAGTAGTAAGGGCTTGAGTCTAAATCGCCTGTGAATGATGCGGTGTTTAGTGTTTAGAGGCGTTACTTTCGATTGCTCTAGCGGTCTGCTTGCGGCTGGTGAGCACCTGGGCACGAGCAGATCTCCGCAAGCACGGCGAGCGCGCGCCGCACCACGTCGTCGGCCGCGTCCGTGAGGCTGCCCACAACGCTGCCGAACACCGTCTCCGTCTGCGCGTACATCTGCATGCGCGGCCCACTTGTGGTCAGTACACAACAAAACCTATCGCATGTGCAACCAACAGTGCAATATGGCAGTACCTCACTTGGCAGTCTATTGTACAGGTGCAGGATCCAGTCCAAGACGGCGACTTTGGTGTGCACAGAGCTGTGATGCAGCATTTGGGTGAGAACCTTCACCACGGCCTCCAGGTTCAGCTGTCCCTCCATGTTCCAGGGCTCGTCGTCTCCGAGTGCGTCTTCATCTGGCGGGGCATCCGCAGGTGGCGGCGGGCAGGGCACGGGCGCACTTGGTCCCACGAGCTTCGTCAGCTGAAAGTTAACAATGGCGGCCGTCTCGCGTATGCCTGCAGCACGCTAAGGAATTATTATATTTATACACATCAAGCTCTGGAAGGTTATTCGATTATTAATGATGGTGTGAATATTTAGATAACACTGAATCAGTGGTTGTGAATGTGAATGAAGTAGTTGAACACACACACAATAAATTATGCTTAAATTTATAACGAGTATAATGAGTGCATAAGGATACTTTTCCTGGCGTCATCTGAATAAGCCAGGCAAGGCAGCACGGCGCACAGGATGCCCGACGCGTACGGCAGCATGCTGGCGCCCGCCAGCTCCACAAACTCCTTGATCCATGTTATTGCTGTCAGCTGCAACATGATATTTTGGCTTAAAATTTTTTCCAAAGGATATGTCCTCTGCAGGAAAGCTCATAGACGCCACTGACCTGCGCTAGCTCCTCGGTTGATTGCGCGTGCGTTATTAGAATATTAATCATTGCCTGGAAATCCACCTGTGCGGGCTCCTTCTTAATGCTCCTCAGGAACTCATTCAGCTGTACCTCGCACCTACAAGTTGCTGCATGAGTTTTTTTTGTTAATAAGTGTCAAAAGCAAGGGCGGTGGCATGGACGTACATGCGGCGGATCTCTGGGTGCGGCTCATCCAGCATGTGCAGCAGAGGATCGAGCAGGTCGCGCAAGTGCGGCAGCAGCGGTAGCGCTGGTAGAGCGTCCAGTGCCGACACCCACGCGGCCGCAAATTGGCGAGCACACGCACCACGCGCGTACAGTCGCTCGCGTAGCAACGGTACGAACGCAGCCACGTCGAATGCGCCGCTTTCCGTAACAATGTCCTGCGTGATAACCACATCTTCCAATATTACATATCACGGCATGGAAATGTTCAAACAAAAATAAAAGAAAAGGGCGCAAGTACCTTGACGAGGCGGTCCAGCAGCTCGGCGCCCTGGCGCACCTGCGGCTCTGGGTCGGCGGCAAGACGCGCGAGCGCGTCGAACACGAGAGGAAAGTGGGGCAGCGCCGCGCCGCGCGCGATTTTCAGCACGTTGAATAGCGCTTCGGCCGCCAGGTAGCGCACGCGCGACTCGCCCTCGCATACACATGCAGCGATCGGGTGTAGCAGCTCACTCAGGTGCACTGTGCAGCCCTGCTCACAACAACCACACTCCCAATCTCATTCACTATACATCACACTTGCATGAGAATTATACTTCTATTATTGAACATCTCTCAAGTATTCTTGGCATGGGTGAAAGCAGTAATATCCAAAAATTACAATTAATAAACCCTGTATGCTGAGGAATAATACATCTCAACAAGCAGAGCTGAGTTTTATACATAGAGACACTTATTTACCGAAGCCGAGTGTCTATTTTCAAGAGTGCCATATTTATATGTGTATATATGAATAGTTAAGGTAAATTTTAAAATATGGCTAGACTAACCTTGCCCAAACCAACAGCAACAGATGATAAGCCCATCAAAGCACCATTCTTCACATTAGGGTTGGTAGATGACATCAAATCTTGTCCCAGTACTCTGATCAGTTTCTTAATTTGGCTAGTGTTGTTCGCGTCATTAAAATCTTTTACCATTCTGAAATTATAATTGCATTGTTATTGCTTCCACCGTTCATATTACGTACATACAAAAGTTTTGACTATAGTGTCTTTGAGACTACAAGGAGAGACAAAAAACTTAATTTATTTTATAATCCAAAAGAACATATATATATAAGTCATCGTAAACAGTATTACGGTTACAGTTTTTTTTTTCAATCATGAGAAAAATGTAAATCGACTAGTCTGCGTACTTTTCTATTTCAACGCCGGCAAATTTCCTCTTTTCGTATAGTTTGTCACAAAGTCCCCGTACGCAAGCTGAACTTAAAGGTGCATAATCTCTTTCTGACATTATTGCAAGTTTTCATTAATTGTATGTTAAATTGACTACAACAAAACCGCTACCCACTGAGATAGTCAAAATCTACAAAATTAACAGATCGAATGTCATTCAAATGTCACACTGACAGTTGTCTTTTGTATAATATAAAGGGACTTTCGAACCAGAATTTTGTAGTACGATAATAATAAAAATCTTATTATTTTTTTATTACGATGGCACTGGTCTATGTTTTTTTCGTCTAATACACATTAAGACTAAATATATAATTTACTGATAAACCTCGTCGATTTTTGTTTAAATTATCTCAATTTAAACGTTATGTTTTACTTAATAAGTAATTTGTGTTATATTATTTTAAGGTAACATTTCTTACTGATAATATTTTGCACCAAATGATTGAAAACACGCGTAATAAATTATACTTAAATTGATAACATAACGAGTGAATAAAATTATGTATATAAATTTAATAAAATATTGCACCTATTTTCATAAACATTTTGAAATACGGAGAAAAACCGCGTATTATTAACATATAAAATGAAAAAAAAACATGCTTAAAGGCTACATTTAGAAATAAACGTTAGTTAAAAAACAATGACTTTTAATTCTTAATATTAAATATGGATCTAGAGCATCGGCAAAATATCGACAAACGAAAGTACTTCACATTCGAATAAGTTACGGTTATAAGTAACCATTCTTTCGAATGGAAAAATTTCCAATTGGATAATAATAATACATATCAAGCTGTCTATAGCACAAGCTTTCCTGAACTACTGACTGATTGTTCTATCATATGTTTACGGGCATAGATAACAATACATACCAACAGACGCAGTTCTTTGACATAGTTCTGAGATCGCGCTCTGCCGTCCGCCTTTAATGAATTTGTCTTTTTCGTAGATGTGTTTTCGGCGTAAATCGCTAATTTATTTAAATAACGAGCTCGCAAATAGTCAAATGTCAGTACGGCCAAGTCCGCGGTGGACGCCTGCCGTTTGTTGGTCGTGTTCGTGTTAGTAAAATAAAACTTTCAAGATGCCTGTGACTCTTGTAGACAGGCTGCCCTTGCCAAATCTCAAGGTTTATTCAGCGGGGAGTGTTGTATTACTTTCGGTGGCAATATATTACGCTGTGAGTGTAACGAGCGACCCCAACTGGAGAACTAATGCTACTATGCAGCGACAAGAAGTCATCGCAGCTGGTGCTGACGGCGTAGCAGCGCAGCCTGCTCCGGCCAATCTTAACGGCACCAGAAATATGACCGAACAGGTTGTAGAAGTGATGACTTTCATGATGCAGGAACCACTTTGTATGTGGGTGAGTTATGTTTTAGTTTGTAAAAGTTACTTACATATTGTGTATAAAACAATGCTATAAACTCAATGTTTGATTTGAAAAAAATATATGGTACAAATATTTATTAGTATACTTAACGAAAATTCTATTATACCTTTATTAGAGGAAAACACATGTTACAAACATCTGTTTTGGCTTCTACTTCCTGCTTTGGCTCTGTTGTGTCTTGAATAAGTACAAACAACAAAGAATTCCCCCTGTTTCTTTATGTATGCAAAATAGATAAATATATAGATAGGTGCTGCTTTACTGTGGTTGCATTTACAATATTTTGAATAGATTTAACTGCTAAACTCATTGGCCTCAACATATTATTGCTTTTAGGTATAACATTTTCCTTGTTGCTCTGAAGTAATGTAATTTGTCTAATAGTGTTCTCTCTGCCACTATACAACATGTACCTAACACTATATATCATCTGTAAAGAAAAGTTCTAGAATTTCATTTTGTGTTCAGGAAATGTGGCTTGAAACAAGCATGACATGTTTTAAATAAAGTGTAAGCTAGTGCCAGCCATATCAGACAACTGCAAAACAATCCTGAGCAGGTGACAATCCTTAAACTAGGAGAAAGCAATTGATGTGCAACAAAAAATATGTTCTCACTAAATTTGTTGAAAGCTCATAAAAAAAATGTCAAAATGCATGTATCTCTGGCATTACACTAGCTAAATATTTCACACATTCCTAATCAATATTATGGAGATTGTTTTTATTGTCATGTGTACTTTTGTTCCCTGTTCAGTTTGATTGTCATTGTGCATCAGCTGATTTTTGTAGCGTACATGTGTCTGGTAATGACCCTGTATTAAAAAAGCTCAGGTTAAACAAAACAGGCATTTGTTATGCACATTTAATAAAAAATCAAGCATTAATAAAAAAACGATTATTTTGTGTGACAATCCAAATGAATCTGCGAATGGAGAATGTAAATGAAAAATAATTTGATTTTGTCCCCTCAAAGTGCACAAAATATTTAAATAGAATCAAAGACAACTTTGTTGGTGCGGTGCATTCAGTAAAGAAGAAAATTATGATTTTATATTTGGTGGCAAAGAGGGCCACGAGCCGCTCCGATAGAGTGCTGGCGGTTGATCTATTGGTTATTCGGTTATTGGTATTTTGGTATTGTTAATTTGATTGAGATTTAATCAACTGCTGTGCCGACCACGCAAAGAGGTTAATGAAGCGGTTCGTGAATTGTTCATAAACAGTTCCATTAATTTGCGTCGTTTTCTATGTTGTCCCTTAAATAATCTGTCACCGAGTAAGGCAAGATGGAGGAAAAGGAATCGTTAGTCTCAAATTATTTGGTACTTTCACTTTCGATACGATGCCGCACACTGCTTACAATGGGCGGAAATGAAAGTCCAAAAGGTGGGTAAACACACCTACCTCTATATGTATATGCTAAATATCGAGCATATGTCGAGACTCCGCGACCAGAGCTCACGGCAATCTCACTGGAGATGGGGTTCCTGTTGTAATATCAGTATTTTCAAAAAGGCATCAGTTGTGTTTGTCAGGACATGTCGGGTGCGAATACAGGCCCAAGACAAAACGGTTAAATTGATAGGCGTTGTCCGCACTACATGCTCACGAAAGTTTGCCGATGACTCTAAACTAAATTTGAAAGACTTCCCGGAAAACATATTCTGCTCTCAAATTGATTAGGAGCCCAAACCCAAAGAGTGAAGAGCCTTTTTAATATTACTTTGTTTGGTCCTAAAGCACGAAATCCTCGTTAATTTCGCATTTTCTCATGATCTTTGAAGGTCGTTCGACAATTTTATGCACAAACCTTAGCATCAGCTGCACATTGACGATGTAGAAACTTTATCTATTTATTCAATTCATTCATTTTGCGTGGAGCACAACGTTTTCTTTTTTTCATATAAATACCGGGCAAAGGTTTCTTATTCATTTGTGTCCAGTACAGGTAATTGTAATTAAATGCTGTGAAAGATCCTATGATTAGGCTAAATGTAAGACAAGTCAATAAAATCGAAAGGAATTGAATTTAAAATATTTTTTGAGCAGCTGGTACATTCGGCGGGAGTGTCTGGGTGTGTCTGGGTGTGGGTGGGCGCCCAAGTATTTGCCCCAAATATTCACTTTTCGTCGAGCGCTTTTATCACATCTCTCATAGGTCCGATAGTGTCCGAAGACGCCGACCTGTCTGGCGCTCGGTCGAATGATCGAGTTAACTTTGACTTAGCAAGTTATTGACATTACTAAGTCACTAATGTCCTCGTCGTATGTTGAAACAAATTGAACGTAAACGCCTGACGACCGACTTGTTTATTCGCAGGCAACGTAAACATTGCGTGCGTGCTCTTTCACGTGCATGTTCTGGCACCTCCATGTCTCTATGTGTTAGTCTTAAAATAGTCTGGACTGTGAGTCGATTGTTGTCGATGAGCCGGCCGCGTATGCTACGGTACAAACGTGCAAACCCAACCCGCACAACGCACAACGCACACCACACGACACAAAATATCTTTATTTAATACGATTTATTTTTAACCATCTCTCAGGAAATCTCTATCTTTTTAGTTATAAATAGTTGGTAGGTCAGCTCTTTTGTGTAAAATATATATAAAATGAATGTCGACGGCACTGCCCTTTGACAAAATAATGTAACACAGAACGCTATGAGCACACGAGTCGAGTCGTATTGACGTACGTCAATTGTCTTACTTGTTTTGCTTTGTAAAGACGGCCGAGCTGAGTTTATCTTATCCGCGAGTCTCGACAGACTCGACAGATGAACACTCCCACTGAAGCTTCTTGTCAAAACTAAAGGCAATTTTAACTTACATTAGGAAGTACACACGCAACACTCAATTCACCGGGAGACGCTGTTATAACTACGAAACCAACAGTAGTCTTCTGTGCAAACAACTCACAATCAAACATATACATGTCACATAGTGAACACCATTACCCCATTACACCATTACCGGGAAATGTTTGAAATTTTAATTGTCGATCATACGAGTATGTAACACGTCTAACAAATTTCATTGACCTCGTGCGAACGTAACGATTGTACTGTATTGTATTTACTATAATTTAAATGCAAGTAACATAGCAGTCTTTTTAAATAGGCTTAATTAAAACTATTTTTGCAGAAACGTTTCCGAGTGTTGCAATGTTACCGGCCTTCGTTGTTCGATTGTACACAAAGACATTCTATCGCGCATGTATAAAGGTCTGCGAGCCTATATTATAAAGCGACACAATTTTTAACATGTCAACTAATTATTTTGTACGCCTCACACACAAACAACTGATAACAAATGTTTTATACTAAAGACGCCTCTAATGATCTGAAACTCATTGCTCGTTTCGTTGTGTTGTGCTGTGCTGTGCTGTGGCTTACGTGGCTTTCGGTAGGAACAGCGGTTCAGCGGAAGGCGTCGATAACAAACTCAACCTAAACCAGTGGCTTCTTGGCCGCTGCAAGGTGCTGGATCATGTCTCGGCCGCATCCTGAGGTGGTCTTGACCGTGCGGTGAATGTACGAGTGGAGCATCCGGTGTCGACTTTCACAGGTTGCGCAACCTGCCGCGACTGTCGCCGCTTGCGTAACGCCGCGCGAGATACTTTCCCGACCACACTCGCGCGTTCATTAGTTTAATAACTAAGTTAGTTTAATCCTTGTATTTAAATTTGTTTCGCTGTGAGCACTGCCGCCATTGCACACGATCTCCCAATCACTACTCTCCATGAAAGAATACGTTCCTTACCATATTCAGGTCGCGAGAATGTTGTAGAAGCGATCGGCAAAACCAGACGGATGGGTACTAACTGTGGACTAATGATACAGTAGGTGCAGTAGGTGCAGTAGGTGTCACTTGGCGAGTTGCGTCGGCGCAACACTTGACGCGGTGCGTGCCCGTTCCCGAGCATGGGAACCGCACCCATCTCGGTTCAAATTTATTTCAATATAATGTATTGTGCACCGGAACCGTTGTGATTGTGGAAGCGCTCAAAGCGCGGATTCGTGTAAGTCAGTAACTGTTCGTAGGTGACGTCGAGCGGATCGAAGGAAAACTGCTCTAACTGGCGCGTCGCGGCGGTAGGTCATGGTCGACAACCGGTCGCCACGCCGAGCGTGCCCCGATGCGTGCGACCACCTCCGCGCTCAGTACGACACCTGCTCACTGAGAACCGCTTACTTCTACAGTTGCTCCACAGTTTACTTCTAGAAGGTATACGGCGCGACAAATCAATTATCGGATATTATATAAACTGTACTACTGTCACTGCGCTTGACGCTTTGTTGCCTTTTAAGAAAAATGTAGGATTCAGTTCAGAAATATTGAACGCGTTTATAGTATATATAATATGTATATTAAATACGATGTAATTACCGACGCATCCCTCGGTCGTGATTCTGGTATTTATAACGAACGAAATAATTGAATTCTGATAATGATCAACACGTCCGGCGAGGAGTTGCCGCTTCTAGATCCACGACAAAGGATTGGGATGAGCTAACGAGGACGATACAATGTTGCGTCGACTCTGTTGGTCGGATCAGTCGCACGGGGCGCGCGGAGGGTGCCGCTCCGCATCCGACCAGTCTAATTGCTCCGTTATTAACCGAACGCAAACCTGTAATTATTATTTAATTGCTTTTAATTTACTGTTCCATCTGTTTTTACTTAATGTTTTACGTCGTAGCCGTGATTCAAGATGGCGCATAAAGTAAATATTACGGGAAATGATGATCTTACATATCATTTTTAACTGTGTTTGTCAATTATTTAAGCTTTTGTCGGTACAGAAAACGATATCTGCTTCGAGCATTTGTTTTGCAGCGTCTAACGTTCATACTTTACGTTCAGTCTTCCCGCTGTACAACGGTATCTAACGAGATATTTTTAGTATTTCTCCACAACAAGTGCATAAAGTAACCACTATAGGGGTCCCGTAACACCAACATGGCACACGCGACACACAACAAGCACGCACTGGGATATATGCGGACTCGAGTAGGTGTGTATATTAGATGATGGTAGATAAGAACTGAAATGGGTTATTTAATACGTTACGGTAGGCAGGCAGCCTTGCCGTGGATACCATGTTTTAATCTATTACAACGACATCTATTACTTTCAACCGCTAACTCATTTGTTTTTTTTTCCCCCGTTTTTAGGGGCTAAAAAAGTTATTTGGTTAGCACTGCGTACCACGACGAAGAACTTCTGTCCGCGCTTAATATTATAAAGCAGCGTTATCCACGAGGTGTAACGCGCCAGGAAATGACATTTTACTTGCAAGTAACAAATGTAAAAATGCGTAAAAGGTACAAGATAAAATAAGGAATTCCTTGACTTAATTTCATGTTGATCGGCCACACCTTCCCGCTGAAGGAGCCGAGCTGCCACTTTTATATTGACGAGATCGCCGCCCGCGTCTGTACGCACACTCGTGCACGAGCTACGTTCCCTTGGCAAGCTCGCTACTGAGCTGTGCCCGGGCGGCCGGGCGGGCGGCGGCGAGTGTCGATGCGTCACGCCTGTAACAATTGTCACACATAAGGTTTGGTAACAATAATTTGTAAAAGAGGATTAACAGGTCCTTCGACGAATTCAGTGAAAACCCACATCACGTCACATGTGAAACAGGTCGTTCGTTCGCAATACCTCGATAGGCACTGTGTGAAGACCGTTACGACATGAATTTGACTTGTTTGCGAAGTTTTTAGCGCCGGCTCGTGTCGCGCTACATGTTTAATCTAAATATAGAATATATCAATACATACCATTCAAAACAAGCCAACTGTAAACAAAATAACGCACCGTGGCGTTTGAATCTGTAACTTGCAAACACCGCCACCGTCTCTTTCTGCCTTTCGTTCCTTCTTGCCGGACCAAATAAAACGACTTAATTACTGCCATCGACAAGTGTCCGCAGCCGAACTCATCTGTCTAGTAAACAATATGTATATTATGCTTTATTACATTTTTGTAGTCAAACAGTAATTGTTTCTGAAATGAAAATTTTATTTTTGTTAATATTGTACAGGACACAATTTTAATTCAGGTTAACGGACGACTATAGATATTTAACTGAAATGAAAAAAACGACCTTTAAAGCACTTAACTCCTATTATTTAGTTTTATCATTAATTCATTGTGAGAAAATACAAAATGTGCCTCGCGCCAGTCACTGACACATCGACACGTCGACACGTCGACATTGACAGTTGAACTGTAGACACAACAAGTTAAGTTATAGATAACTCAAAGACGTTAACCATTTTGTAAAGTATGTGTTCCTTATATATGTATATATGTATAAGTCGTTTCTTCTATTTTTCGTCTATTTCAATTTGGGTCAGAGAGGCGGGTCAGTGCGCAGAGAGGCGGGAGAAGGGTTGCAGTATTTGCTTCGGGTCTTCTCTGCGGTACTTTTTGGTCCGCGCGCGCACATCTGCGTACATGTAAAGACAATCATTTCACCATCGTAGCGGGCGGGGCGAGGTCGCGACCGGCCGCCTCCTGCACGCGTTTGAGTTCACGCGGTATTTTTGTATTAATTGATTGCATTTAACGCAACGTTACGATGCGTTACCATGCGTTACAATCAGTAACGATGCTCATTTGGCATCACCAGTCGTGTGATGTGAATGCATTTAATTTATTCAATTGGGCGCTCTTTATTTTCATGAACAATTGAATAAATAAGTAACGACACATCTTTTTTTATTCAGGGAAGCTTTTGCGTGTGCTTTTTTGATCGCCTATCGCTCAACAATTCGTCTTTTAAATTAAATTGTACATTATAATGTCACACGCCAATCTATTAAAACTCTTGAATGCTATGATAATATTTGTTTAATATTATTCTTTTAATTTTAGATAAAAAACAAAAAAGGAAGGTCTATGAGGTCTATAAGGTCTGGAGCTTTATTATGTAGGCGTATACGGATAACTGATTTAGACGTTAGCCTGTAATGCTACTCTCCGCTACATTTAATGCTTGTTAAAACAAACCCTTTACCGTTTTCTTTCCATCTGTAGAGTTTCCTTCGCGGTTCTGTTGTAATGTAAAGAATGTTCTGTGTAATGAAGATGCAACTTGGTCACGTCTTGCCTTGAATGCCCACCATGAGCAGTGGCTGTTCCCTTACCTCAAAACAGACCATGCTGGCAGAGAGGCGTATAAGCTTGCCTTATCCTATAACTTAACTCAGCTGTACCTTCTCTCAAAAGGGTATGGATTGATTTGTAGATCTCATTATAAAACTAAGCAGTGTCATCTTTTGACAATTGACCAAACTAACACGTAGTTTCAATATTAAAATCAATATGACTTAATTGCAAGAATTTACAATAAAACAACGATAATGTTGGCCCGTGTTGAGCACTAAACACCACGGGCCCATAGAAGAGCAACATGTAAGGCCTCTGTAAGTATTCTGAATACGTCCGTTTGCACACATACACAAAACAACGTAACACACATCCACACTTACCAGAGGAACATCGATATTCAAAGCGACCTAAACCTCCCGTCAATAGAGTACTTCGGAGAGGCGACAAGGAACTACTTCCAAGACGCCAAGCATCACCCGAACCAGCTGGTGGCCCATGCGGCCAACACGGCTAACAGCGTCACAACATACACGAATCAAGACACATCCACACCATAATTAAGAAATGTTTTCATATGTGTGTCTACTTGTAATTTGTTTATTTACTGTAATTATTGTGTGTAATAATTATATATTAATACTAGCTGTAATCGCATTGAAATGCAACCAACTTTAATGTATTTAAACAACGAACATTATTTCTATGCATGTATATACATATATTTTTTAACCAAATCTAATTTGAGCAGGTTATGAATTGTCAAAATTCGAAGGTAAGACCGGATCACCAGAGAAACCTCTATCAGATCTCGGACTGCTATCATACAGAAGTTATTGGGCGCAAACAATACTGGATATACTGATGAACATCAAACCTATTGGAGATAACGAAAAACCCATCATCACCATCAAGTATGCATTTTTAATTTTGACTTTAAATGTAAATATAGGACACAGATATTGAACATATTACCATAGTTTATATGACAATAACGAATATTCTTACAGCATTTTTCTATTAATACGTGTCAAATTTAATAATAGCAATTATGGAAGCGTATAAGGAAAAATGCATTCTATAATAGAAATATGATATATGCTTTTATGGTATAATTAGAGGTAAAAACTACTTTGCTATTGCAATGAACAAATATTTTCGTAATTTGTTTGTGTTATTAATTCTTTGATAAATAGATTGTTGTGTTTGCACACATTTTAAAAACGTCATGTGAACGCATGTTTTGCGCATTTGTCTCTTTCGTTCGCATGCTGTTTCGATGAAAAAGCGCTATACTAACTCTGTCCAGCGAATAAACATCCTTTCATATGGAGAAACAAACGAAGTAGGAGAGCCAGCTTTCTAAAATTGAGAATTAAGTTTAGATGAGGCTTAAAAGCAATAAAACAACCTATATATGTAAAAATAGCACATTGTCAGCACATGCTTAAGCTTTGCTAACTTCAAAATCACAGGATGATAAATCATTGAAATTAACCTTGATTTTTTTTTTTGTATGTATTTGAGTGCGTTTGACCTCAATCTTGCCTGATGGGAAGCAACGATGAGATCTAAGGTGG
>DWIC01000150.1:0-14790 GCA_018248135.1 Battus belus
GAATAAAGAGCAAAAAAGCGGAAGGGAGATATTTGACAACCTATTATATTGAGAAGCGAACCCGTGAATTACGATTACTAGTCTCAGTCCTCTACTGCTGCGCTACGCTCTTCAAACTACTACTACTGTTCCTACTACTGCTACTATCTAACTGCCTACTTACAGTATTATATTAGGTTACAAAGATTCCTACTGTCTATCCGCCTTAAAAAATGAAGGGTAAAATTACGTATTACTGTCATACTGCCCAAGAATACATTCAGGGAAAATGTTTCCTTATTATTAATCTTGATAATATCTAGTTTAAAGTCAGTTTTACATAGTATTATTGTTTATTGTGTTCCTTACGTTTTCCTTCGCTTTTCTTAAAAGAATCTCTGACGTTTATTTGTAACAAATACGCTCTCATTACAAACGCACACTTTGGTATTATTTTAAAGATGTATTGACCTTGTTTTAAACAAACAAAACAGCACGTACAACAATAAATATCGACAACTCTTATAGTGACTTCCGCGTTTCACATTATTGTTGATCATGCAAAATTATTTCGTGAGCATCGTTATTGTTAAGATTTTATTTTAAATATTCTTTACAGTGATATTTTAGTGACACTGATTTAAAAAGAATACATAAATTGCGATTTTATCGCAAGTATTTGACAATACCACATGCGTAAATAGACTAAAAAGGTTCACCGTGGGTTCAATACCCGAAATACTTCATAAATATTTATACACCGAAAATAAACTGACATCATTTTAAGTATAAAAAACGCTACAAAATATTATATCGGTGTGTTTAAAAAGTATCGTATATTCCTATTTTGTCCCCGACGAAGTAATCCCCTTGGGATATATACACTTGTGCCAACGTTTTTCAATCTTCGAAGCAATTCAAAAAGTAATTTTTTTGTATCTTGTTCAGCTCCTCCGTCGATGCCGTCAATCGTGGCGTAATGTCGTCCTTTCATAAGCCTCTTTCAATTTCGGAAATAAGAAAAAGTCACAGGGGGCCAGATCTGGAGAATACGGTGGCTGCGGTACCATTAGTGTGTGGTTTTTGACCAAGAAATCGCGGACAAGCAGCGATGTGTGAGCAGGGGCGTTATCTAGGTGCAAAAGCCAATTTTTTTTTCCATAATTTCTGGCGGATTGTTTCGCGCAAATTGCGCATACCTTGCAAGTAATATTCCTTATTCACCGTTCTACCCTGTAGCAAGAACTCATAATGCACCACGTCCCTGCAATCGAAGAAAACTGTAAGCAAAACTTTGCGATACTTTTTGTACATACCGTAAATCTGTCTAATTAACACTTGTTTAAACTTATGTACTTGTTGTAACTTATGATTTAATCGAAATTATATTCCTAGCGGAAAATTATAAAGATATATGATATGAAAACACGAGCAACATGGTTAGCGAGTGTTTTCGAATGATAGCGATGGACACATGCGTCTAAATAGACTTCTATTGTATCCGGTAACTTCGTTTGTCCGAACGAAATTAAAATTTCAATTTAACTGCGTGGGGTGGTATTTGTTATTTTACTTGCACGTGTTTTAATTACAAAAATAATTAATTTGTTTCCTCGTGAGTAGATATGTACTACAAAAAGATAAAGTTGATTTTTTTTTTAATTAATATTGCTACTATCAATAATTGGACGGCGTTGAGTGTGCTGTTTGTTTACTTTAAAGGTAAATGAACTCATTTGCCATTAAATAGAACGGAATTAGTGTTAAAAATGACTACGTTTCGATGCACGTAAAAGTCAAGATACCTTGCGTTAAACTAGTACAGGATATCATTCAGAAATAGTGTAACTGAATTCGTCTCTTGCAAACACGCTTTAATCCGTTCATAGGAAGTGATGTTTTTTTTAGTGTCTATATTCCACAGACAGCTCCTGGGGCCATTGTTTCTTTCTATCACAATAAAAAAAATTATCGTGGTTCTTGCGTGTCACAGTGTTTTTTCTATTCTTCTTTACTTTCCCGTACCTTTTTAAAACTAAACTAAAGCTAATTTTTGTGCTTATGAGGTAATTTCACGGACGGGTAAACCACTAAGTCACAGTAAAAGTAAAAAACAGGTTAATGGTTTTTATACTAAACTTTGATTTAAAAATCTTGGTATATCTCTGCTCGTTTTATTGTAACATGGGAATTACTATAATTATATGAATTATAAGTAATATTCAAATTAATTGCCGTAGTATACTCGTATTGTATGGCGCCAAATATAAATACCGCGAAATAGGCGGGCTTTTGCAACTTACACAGTCTTAAAATATGTGATCGCAAAGAACCGCTGTCATATAAATCCACGTCCGATCCATTATGATCTGTTCAATGAGTAAGAGGTCACGATGCGATCAAACGCGAACGAACGCTACCAAACCGTGATCGCCTAATCTCAGTTTATGTCACGTTTCGCGGTTGTTCACGTCTGCTGTATTATCGTTAATGGTATTAATTGATGTATTAGCATTGGTTTTTAAAGATATTGTTTGGAAAATTATGAATAAATATCTTGCCTGCCGTTATAAAGCCTTAATTCCCAAAGAGATTCAGGTGGACTCCCAGAGATCCACGAGTTTCTGACTCGTATTTGTACGCGACTTATTAACCACTATAAAATCCTCTCTTCTTAATTTACGAAGTAATCATTTCAAATTTTATTTTTTTAAGTGATGTAATAACAACAATGAAGATACCTGTACATATCCCACTCGTAATAATATATTGTGTTTCGACACAAGATTTTGTTACTACTAAATCCTGCTCGGAACCACGTCTACGCTTGTGACGTTATATTAGATAGTGGATCTAATCGGACAAGTAATTTATTTAATTAGAAGCCGGCAAACCACAAAACTGAAGAGCTTACCCAAACAACTTTGACAGTTATGGGCGTTGCTACCTATTTGACCTACGTCTTGTTTGAAGAGGGACGTACATCGTAATCAATAATTAAGTTATAATATCGATGTAGGCCTTTGTTCACTTGGGAATATGATATTATATATGATCATATTTACAAAACATCTGCAGAAAAGGAAAGTAATTTAGGGCTATATAGTTGAGAATAATAATTTAATAATGGATATCACAGATCGGCAAACGGCACCATAAGACGTCTGCTCAGAACCTAGACACACGACTCTGTTGAAGTCGTTGGAAGTCGCCAGCGACGGGACTGGCGTCTGGACGTAGGCTGCTTTCAAATAGCTTTAGGAAATCTATGGATGTGGTCGTCCTCCAGCAGTGGACGTCCTTCAACTAAATTGATGATGATGAGGATATCAAACTTAGACAGAGTCAATGTATTTAATGATCTTAAAAATTTCCGCAAAGAGCTATGCAAATTGCTTTCTTTTATTATATCACGTTGCCATACCGCAGAATTCAAATAGACATTATTGTTTGTTTTTATACGATTCTTGAAAGTTCTTTCTATATGCCAGCATCATATTTGTAAAGTACACAAAAACCACTACTTTAATATTTAATTATAATGCTAGTTAATCGAGACAAAACAGAAAGTGTTACGTATTAGAGTAGATTATTATTGATCGTGTCGTCCCGAGCCATTAATACCGCCCGCCCATTACTCCAATGATGTTAACTGAATTAGACCGCAGTTTTGGTCTGCTCAGTATTTATTTATTACAACTTATTAAGTTATATTACAGTATGTATTTATCTGTCTATTAAGTAATATGAATATAAATCAATGTAACAAAGTGTAAGGTTGTATGGGAAATTATCATCATGGTTTGAGCCTATAGACGCCCACTTCATAGCTTAAGCACCACGCACAGTAAAAGGGAAATTAAAAAAATATAACATTATCGATAATTACTGACCAATACAAATGTAAAGTCACTGTATAAATTTTCCCTACGCATGGGTTATCAAAGTATCGAACTTTCGTACGCGCAATGCCAATACTGATTTAAAAATAACCTTAAATTTTTATAAGAAAATGAATATATAAATTCATTTATTTGTTTATTTTGTTGTTTTGTTCTCATCCTATTTTATAATTCCAGAATTCAAATTAGGTAAGTATGATTAAGCAACACTTATGATTGTTTTTTCACTTTATGTATTTTATAATAATTCAATTTTAACAAACATAACTTTATTCTAATCTATTGTTTAAGCTAAATTTGTCGCTCATTAAGTCCTCAGTCAAATCATTCATTTGTATATTTTTCTGATTTCTAATCCTAACCTTCAAAATAATATTTCGTGGCGTTCGTTTGTCCGTTCGTTTCAGCCCAAAAAAGATACTGGGTATCTTGGTACTCTAACAACGCTGTTTCTCTTCCTCTGGAAACTCGTATATAAGGAATGGCAATTCTATACAATTAAAACACAAAAAGTGAATAATGTATGGTTGTATCGAACCCGCGCCCTATGATCGCAAATCTCTGTCCTCTACCCCTGCGCTACCTCTACTCGTTTTTTTATTATGTACTTTTTGTCGTTAAACGGGTATGTTCACTTAATAGTGACTCTAAATCTGTGAAGTCAAGTATGCTCCAGGGAAAAATACACCTAAATTAAAAAAAGTGGGAGACTGAGGCAGGCACATTATGATAGTGACGTTAAATGAATTAATGAACTTACGATTCTTGAAGAAAATGGGTTATGGATTTCTTAATATAATAGTTTTTTCTCAGTCAAAAACTTATTGTTATGTGAGCGTTTGCTATAATGTGTCAGTGGCCTAATGACGCATTTTAGCGATCTAATCCATGCGTCCGAGAAAATTGGGTTGTGTACATAGAAAAACACGGTCAGATCTCGCGGTAATCTAGTTTATGGTACAGGCAAGATTAACGCACACGTCATAAATCCACCGCGTGCTGCCGACGAGAGTATCTATAATTTTAAATTGCCACTGCGAATGATTTTAATAATCCTCAAAGATTGACTATGCGTGAAACAGAGAAATAGAATTAAACACACTACCAGATTTTTATCATAATCTGTTACCACCTCTCTAGTATATAAAGAACCAGTCGATATATATTACAAAATTAGTAATAGTACATGATCGAACTTGTCTTTGAACACTACACGTTTACAATAACGTTATTATAACATAGATACAACAAATAACCATTTAATAATTTGTATGACATTACTTAAAACTGATTAAAGATCACGTGGTATTTTTGTTCATCAGTAAAGTTAGGGTGATAATAACTTAGTTATACAATGTTTTACCTAAGAAATGTGAACAAAACAAAACTGAACTAGGTTTCATAGTTGTTTTTTTTAATATTGAGCACGGACTTCTCTCTCAGCTGCACATTTCACAAGTTTTCTGCTGCTGATTGTAGACTGTGACCTGTTTTTTAACTCCGAATCTTTTTATTTAGTCGCACTGATACGCTGTTGGGTTTAAATCCTAAGTGTTCGCTGGCAATGATTACACTCGAATATGAGTGGCTTCCAGTGCTAGTCGGATCGGTCGGGCAGTTTATGCGCGGTTATTGTCCTAATGACGTACCTTATGTGATAATGTCTTTAACTCGTTAAAAATAACAAGCTCCGTTTTTCCAACTTAACTGATATCGCCTCAAATCGTTCCGCCGAAAATGATATCAGTTTCGAAGGCGAATCAGTTAATTCCTTCCGTAAATAGTTTTCTGCATTTTTTTTAAACTTTAATTTGACGATTATTGTTGAGAAATAACTTATTACTTTGCATTTGTCTGAGAGAATCACCTTTCTCTACTAAACGATATGCCAGTTCAAATTCTATCGCCCAAATTTTAAACCTGTATACATATTTATAATCTCTGGTTAAAAGAATCAGCATCAATAATCGTTTTGTGGTTTGCTGCACCTGCTATAGTCGATTCCAAATCTTTTAAGTGCTGAGATGATAGCTCATCGCCAGCAGTGGTCGGTTTTGTTGTAAGTTGCAAACTTTTATTTCGACGTACTGTCATTAGCAATGATGCCGAATATAACCGCAAGCAGCCTGCATCCAGCCTCCGGTTTTCAACGACTTTACTAATGTCGTCTAACCACCATGTGGATAGACGTCCTACTCCAGAACCTTAAGGACCCAGCGGCCATCTATTTTGCGTACTTCGTGGTATGCACACTGTCACCGCAACTTGTAAATACGCTGGACAATGTTCGTTACTTTCGTTCATCTAAGAATCTTCGCACAAATATTTAATCGTGATGAAGTTAACAGACAAACACAAAGCCTCACAAATATGGCGACAATGGCCGGTTTTGTAATAGACATCCCACAGTTAATTAATTACAAGTTTGTTAAATCATACATTTTTGTTTTAGGGTCACCTTGATACAAACACGATGGACCTAAGGAAGCGCGAACACCGGCTCTTAGTGTTGCAAATAGCACTCAAATGCGCGGACATCTCAAATCCCTGTCGACCGTGGGAGATCAGCAAGAAATGGAGCCTGAAAGTTTGCGAGGAATTCTTCAGGCAGGGCGATTACGAAAGAAAACTTAACCTGCCAGTAACAGCGCTGTGTGACAGGCACAACACATCGATTCCCAAAATCCAAACAGGTTTGAATTTCGCATCATTTTCAATCTCGTGAAAAGCATCTTAAATTTATAGACAAATAAGTCAAAGATATGAAGTCTACAGTAAACTAAGACCTTTGCATCATATGAATATGTACTACTCGATATCCCTGATGACTTTATGACCGGAGCGTATATATAAATAAAATATTTGAGTCATAATACATACTCCCTAAAAGTGTAAGATAACAAGCACTGTTGCTGGTAACTGAAATATTGTTTGGATGCGATGATGTACTCTTTGATAACTGCACTTATTCGTAATTCTATTAGAAAATGAGAGAACTATTTAACAGTGTGAAAATTGTAAAATGGTTAAATCCGTCCCACATTTAATCTACTACTGTACCACCCAAGACCATTACTAACAAACAAGTTTTTTGTTTGCTTTCTTACAATTTTATACTTAAATAAAAAACTCGAAAATAGAATCATTTTTCGACGACTGACAGTTAATTCCTATCACAACTTTTATAATTACAGTAATAGCCATAGCTCGTTTCATATTTTTTTTCGTAAAAGAAGTTGAATTGGAGTTTTAATTATATATAAATGTAAAACAACACGAATTTTTTGTCATTATTTCTCGCAATCTTCGTAGCGGGATCAGTTTTTTTTTTAATGTAATAAAAATAATGTTTTATTCAAAGACTAAGGGCTATATTTTTTCAAGCACCTAATTCCGAGACGGTACGTTGTTATGTGACACGCGCCTACACACTTTTCAAATCATTCCGACCATGTGCAGACAAGACACATTTTACATTGTCTTTAAATTTTTCACTTAATAAACGTTCATGCCAAACATGAAACGTGCGATTTCGCTGCGACAAATTTTACCTTCGTATTCTTATATTTTAACGACTATGTAAATATTTCTTTCATTTCATTATTTTAGTATTCCATTAAACCGTTTCTAGGGCAGATAACGCAATAAATGACGTCTTCTTAATTTTACAGGATTTTTGAAATTCGTAGTCACACCTTTAGTATCTGAATGGCACAGATTTCTTCAAACCGATCTCTCAACAGAGATGTTAGACAACTTGCTGTATAATAAGAACAAATGGGAATCTTTGGCTGCGAAAGAGGCCGCGGAAGAGACGCGTACTGAAGTATCTGAAGCCGACTTAGTAGACGATGATAATGAAACCTGTTCTGAAACGAACATGTCTGATAGCTCCGAATTATTACTACCTGGACGTAGAAGCTCCCTCAATCCCACCAAGCCTAGTTTTAAGGATCACTTGAGACGGTTTTCGGTACCGCTCAACTTGTTCCAGGACACTAGATCAAGGAATCGTGATAGAAGCCACACTTCACCTAGTTTTGAATTGCACCAAGACACTAGTCCCCTGAGAAGTGAATGTTCGTTACATTCTCAGTTGAGCGCCCGCGACCAATGTCCATCGGCTTCGGCAGAAAAAGTCTCGAGTGCTGGGAAACTCCTACCGAATTCTTCAATAGCCTCCATTACTACTCCTATTCAAGCAACAAGGCTGAACACTGTCATAAAGGATGGTGGAAGCTGGAAATTACCTCGTCAACAAACATTCCCGCCTTTCGAGATCACAGCACGGGAACATTCGCTATCCTCTCGTCCTATGTACACAAGCAATGAAGATGCTAATTATTCATCTCGATTACTTAGATCCGACTTCTTACAACGTTTAGACAGCATGAGGGAAACCAAGATTAACTTATTTAAGAAAACCGAGACTGGCAAAGTTATACTCGACGAAGCTAGCGCAGGCTGTAAAGAAGAGCACGATAGCGAACAAATACTAGAGAAAGAGAGTTTTGAACCGTTCCATAGCGCGGCAGAGGTGTGGCGCGATCCAACCGGCATCGGCAGCCAGCTGCGGGATAACCTAACTTCAATCGCTCTTGGCTCTCTCGACACAGAAGATCTGCTTTTACGTCGCAGGAAATCCATGCCGACCGACACAATAACGTACAGTGAGTGTAATAATTCTTATATAGTTCTGTTTGATTATTTAGTGATATTCGCAGAACAATTTATCTGATTAAATGTGATTTTATAATAGATAATTGTAAAATGATCTATATAAAGTGATGTAACATTTTATATGTAAATATATAAAATGTTATATCACTTTACAGTTGAGAATAATTCACCTATATCTTGTTTGTATATGTAGTTTCACTTTGTTTTTGCCCATTGCTTTTAATAAATATCTACAAATTTCTTGCTAGCTTTTTCTTTACTCATTCAATGTTGTAGCATTTACGCTGACGAAAACTATATTATAATTAAAATTTTTAACCCTGCTTAATTTAAATAGGCCTAGGTTCAGTTTCTAATTGTCTAGGTTCTTTAAAATTATTGTTTTTTGTATCAAACAGCACCAAAGGAAAAGAAAGTACGTGATGTGGCAGCGGCTATACCGAACATTCTGCGACGCACTCTATCAGGCAAGGAGTGCTGGACGCGTCGCCGTGGATCCGCCCCGGCCCCTGTAGCACCCTCTGAGCTGCGCGGGCTAGTCAGCCCCACGCGCCACAGCGTTAACGGGGGACGTAGGAAACCCAGCCCAGTAGTAACATGCCAGCAGTGGCTAGCCAAAGCTGCCACCACTGTACAAGAGAGAACGTCTCCACGACGCAGCTCCTTGCCCGTTGAGGTGATGACAGGTTGAGATCGCTTTGGCTTTTGTACCTTTTTTTTTCTAGTTTTTAATATTTATGTTAACCATTCCTTAATTGATATACAAATTTCAAATGTTAAATAATATAACAAAACATTTTTATTTTTGAGAATTAACTAATTTATAAGGAACGGAGAATTTGTTTTTGTATATCAATCGGTACACATTTTCTAGTCACCATTAGGGTCGACAGTCACCCTAGCAGTATAATTATATTTTGTTTCTTTACGTAAATGTAATTAACTATAATTAGTGTATGTGCTGATCGCAGTATAGCATTTATTTAACCGTGTCTTAAGTCTCTAAGACTTAAGGCCTCTTAATCTTGCCTAATTTCGTGCAAAATCTTCATTGTGATCCAAGTGATAGTGAGCAGACATACCATTCGGTCACGAAACTATCTAATTTCACCACAACCATCTCAGTTTCCCTTCATCATATCACCTAGAAAAACCTTTTTTATTTAGTTCGTTTTATTTTTTATTGCGTGCATTGTGATATCTATTTGTCTATATCTTTAATAAATTTCTGCTTGAGTGATACATGTATTCTTTCCAGGTATTTCACTCCGTTGAGAAGATGAAGACGTCACAAAGTAATTAGATTATCCAAAAATACGCAAGATGTCATGATTAAAAGTTCAATGGAACAACGATGCACTGATATTACGCAGAGCCGTTCACTCATGCCATGGGACGGACAATGGGCGCAGTAAAAATCAGTCTTTGAGTACCAACGATTACATTGCTAGTATAAATAATTCATGAGCCAAAGGATATAAACTATAATATAATATGTGCTTCACTATTTATAAACTATATGACTAGTGAATACAGTGAAGTGCTAAAACATTGCGTTCAAAAACAAATTGACACGCGACACATGTAATTAATATAAAGATTGAAAAATTAAACAATTATACGTAATTGTAGAGAAACGTACTCTTTACACGGGTAATGATTTGTGAAGTGAAAAATAAACTTTTTAAAAAATGTTCCAGTGCGTAAAGCGTACCTAAGAGATAATCGTGTAGGGCAGTGAGAGTACATTTGTGTATTGAAACGAAACGTGCTGTGAAATGTACTATAAACAAGGTGTGGTGTGATTCGTTATTAAAGGTACTATTATGGTGTCCGAGATCTAAAGTCTAATGTACACTTAATCGTGCAGTGAAACGTACAATACTTACGTTGTAGTCCAGTTAATACAGTGAAAGTACACTTGTGTATTCAATCGAAACGTGGAACCCAAAGTACTATAAACAAGGTGGGTGATTTGTGGTAAAAATGTACTATTATGGTGTCTGGGATCTAAAGTGAAATGTACACTTAATCGTGCAGTGAAATGTACACTTACATTGGAAGTCAGTTCCTACAGTGCAAGTACAGTTGTGTGACTGATAAAAAGGATTATATTCTTGTATTATGTTTAATATTATTGTCACTAACGTTGACGACCAATTCGCGCAAATAAAAAGCGCAATTATTACCTTAAATCTAATTATGTTTTCCGGTATAGGGTATTGCCGTATAAAAATCGACCGCCTAATTATAACTATATAAATTTGTTTGTACCTTACATAAGTATATAAATATGTGACATAATTAGTATTAGCTGTAACACCTTAGTACAAATTACTTTTAAATTGTCTCAATGAATTCTAATTTATAGGTCAATGTCATTGGACGCTTATAATGTAAGGAATTTTTAAGTTTTGTTTTTGTTTAAATGTTTTTCAAAAAATTATGATAGTAGAAATTAATTTGAAATGATTATTTTCTTATATTTAAACGTAATATTATTAACGTAATATTATGTTACTGTAATATTTAATTAACTGTAAGATTGTAATTTAATTATAATTATTGTTATATTTAAACTGTCAATGTCAAGGATAAGAGTCTCATAATTAATAAATGTTAAAATAAGTTACGTAGTCATAGACCTAAGTACTTACTGTTAGTTATTTATAATTACGTGAAAATCAAACGTTTTATTTTGTACTTTATATTATCGAATATAATTTGCTCTTCATAAATAGACGTATGTTCAGTATTAGATCTCTTTAATGGCACAAAGTTCCGCGTTAATCGCAATTTTTAAACTGTTCATATACATTTCCTAATACCCTGTGAACATTGAGATATAAACACGTATTTACGTTACCTATACAAGAAAATTGTTGATTTGATATCAAAATCAACGAGACAAGATTCTGCGATGGCTGGTACAGGGATGTTTATGTATAATAATAGCCTTCCTATTTGGATAAATAAATAAAATGAGCTTGCAATCGTAAGTATTAAAATGTATTCCGATATGTACACATATCACATCATTTCAAATGTTTACAATACCTTATAGAACAGTATTAAAACGGTAATTCTTGTAATTTTCTGAGAGTTGTGTGTAAATACACAACAGTGTATATTAAACAATATTGTAAATGAATTGGCCAATAAAAACATCTTAGCGATTTTTGTAAGATGGCGTACATTCGCCTCGTTTTCTTGTAAATGTAATGTTTATCTCGTGTATCATTGTAATGATATAAAAATGAATTGTAACTGTTTTATTGTATACAAAATATTCCTAAAATCTAGTATTTATATTGTAAGTGTAAGTGTGTTTTGGTGACCGATATTGCTTCGTGTGTTGACGTGTTATGACTATCTGTTTGATGCTCAAATTGTATAACCTTTATACACAATGAATTATTACCAGAATATTTATTTTAGAAATAGATCACGTAAATTATTTATTAGAAACACTGAGCTTATTTTTTGTTTATAAATCATATCTAAATCATTGCAGTAAATATACATACGAATAAATTATTGAATTCATAGAATTAATATTTTCTCATTTATTATTGGTAATTTTTTCTTACATTAAGGTTGGTTATAAAATCTCAATCAAACCTTACTTTATTGTTATCTATTTTACTGCCTTATGTATATATACATTGGCACTAACTCGTGTACACAATCCACCTACAAACACCCCCGCGCCCTCCGCGATCAAGAAAATAGACTTCGTAGATTCCACACCGGCAAGACTTTCAGATCATATGGATATAGTTACTGCCCTATTTTGGAACCGTGTCATTTTTAACTAAAAGATCCCTAAAATGACATTAAACCAATAGGGTTTACGGTTTTCACGTCCAAAAGACTCATTCACTGCATTAACGAATTTGAGGAACGTTCATTCAACCAGCACACAAATGCAAACACAAAATAGCTTTGAAAATTTGTTCAGTTGCATGATATAATTAATATATACACCCTAATCGAAAGTTCTTTAAACAGTTGTAATCCAAAAAATGTAACGCATAGTGATTAAATTAACATTTGTTTTGTGAATTTCATGAAGATGTATTGTTATCTTGAGGTCTGGTTGTTTTGTAATAGCGGGTAATTCAGGTCGTTTTACGGAGATAAAAATCGGCTTAACAATTATTTCTGTTTATGTTGCCTTGAGTATCCTAATTTATATTGTGTTAAATGTATTAAATATTATTTTAAATTGTCAACATAAAACCCTCTCAAGCACTCTCGAAACGCATTACGAAAATCAGCTTCAAGTGGCAACCTAGACCGGGACAACCGTTTCAAGGTCCATAGAGTAACTCCTATTGAATGCTGACAGCCATCTTCCAACTCACGGAGAACTAACTGTTTCCCTAATCTGTGAAATACATACATAATAATGATACATCAGCCCTTTCCGCGCAAATCCTGAAGAAATAATCTTCAGGTGGAATTTAATTTCACATTCACAAAACTCCGGGCCACGTTGAGGCTCAAAAACCTGCCTGAAAAGCAAAAAAAAAATATTTTTTTAATACTTATAATAAAATAAGATATGCATTTGATTTATAGTAAAAATATCCAAAAAAAAACGGGCAATCATGGGCAAAGACTCTCAAAAAAGAATTAAATTCGAATTATCCATTTTGACAAATGACATCTGTTTGACTACACAAAAACTCACCTAACTTTACCAGTACTGCACTTGTACATTTCGTTCGTAAAAGTTGGTATTTTTTATAAAGAAGTTTAAAGCTTATTGGCGTTTTATGAAAACATTTACGTGAATATGTTAATCACTTACATGCACAAAGTTCACTAAATTATCCATGAACCAACTTTATACTGTCTTTTCAGTAGTATATTAATTGAACGTTTTGTACGATAGTCATCGACTTCTTTTCCGAAACAAACAGAAACTTTAAATTTTTCTTTAATCTGTTTTTGTTGTGGACGTAAAATATCATTATTATTTGCAAGACTAGTAAATATTATACATGGGTGATTGGAACGTAATTGCAATACATGTGTAACTGGTTTTTACATAATTGAAAAAATGTAAGCCCCTTGTATTTTAGTACCGAGAGTCGAAGATTTATTTTCATAAATGTACAAAACTTTATTTTCAAACACAATTTTTTAAAATACAGTACAACCTGATATTCTGTGTTTTTTCGTTCACATAAAACTATATCGCACAAAGCTTTCAGAGGCAAATCTAAGAATCTTTATTATTCCCCAAAATAAATTCGTTTTAAGAAATATATAAATTTAAGTTTTTGTTTCACAATATAATTATTTAAGTAGGTTTTTTCTCAATAAAAGCTCAAAATAAAACTCAAATCGAGGCCTATAGCAGAACTTAACAGAAATTCAGTATTTTTTCATTTATACAATGTAAAATCTTTAATTAAATGAAACTGTAAGACTTCGGAGATACTGCCTCTATCATCAATCTACTTAAAAAAATTATCTGATTATCCAAAATCTACAATTCCTGAATCCAAAATGACTAAACTCCCGGTCTTTCAATATTCAACGACACATTAAACAACGTTTTTTTGGCGTGTAATGTGTGAATAATTGTGTTGATTTATTAAATAAAATTTTCATGTGACTATCTCGTGCCAATCCAAATTCAAACCCGACGATCAAAAAACATATAATGACCCATTTATACCGTTCCTCGTCGGCATCGCCGACTTTTGATAACTTTAAAAAAAAATATTTTTGACTATACTGTACTATTTAAATCTCGTCGTTTGGCATTAGAATCCATTTACCTTATACGACATGTATTGAAGTAAATTGGAAGACTGCGATTTAACAACTTCGTAAAAATGTTCATGTACTTTCCTGTTATAGCATAAGGAGTATTTATTCTCAATCTGTATTACGATGTAAGTCTAAACTTTGTAACTTATATGTATCTCTTGTACAATTTAAGAATCGATGTTCTTTGGTGTTTCTGAAACTTATAGATCTTAAATAAAAGTGAATCTATATATAAAAAAGGTTTTTTATTCCCTTTAATAACAAACGGAATATAATACTGATGTAAACCGTAAGTGAATGGTGATCATATCTCCCGTGTCTTAATAAGTACAACCTACCCATTTGCATCTTTACTTTAATCGATCTTTCCTCTTTGTTATAATATGTATGTATAATCGTTATTGCGGTCATAGGACGTCCATAGATAAACGTAGCCCCATCC
>DWIC01000151.1:0-14749 GCA_018248135.1 Battus belus
ACGTTACAATCAGAACTATTAAAAGTATATATACTGTCCTAAAATGAAATTTTTATCAGTCATCAATTTCTATTAATGACTCAAAGTTTATGACTTTATTAAAAGGTAAAAATGTTTGTTGTTAACTGATATTAAATACACTTGTTCTTAATACATAGTATTTATTTTGTGTATTAAACGAATTATTTAACTGCTAAAATTTTGTTTTAATTTTAAGATTTTGTTTTGTGGTCTCTACAAGTCGTCCTGTTTAACGTTTAGCTTTGAAACGTCTATTCAGTCATATTATATAGTTGATTATTTAATGTCCACGTCTTGTAATAACACGCATTTCTTATTTGTGCTCAACTTCATTGCTTATCTATGTACCGCTGGAGCCTTAAGGTTCTGGGGTGAAGTCCGCGCATAAGGTGGACTGATGATTTAATTAAGTTTGTTGAATGACCCTTGAATGCTGCTCGCTTCCAAAGGGAACTATTGGAAGTTTATGATGTGAATCTAGGTCCAGCGTAGACCTCCTATGGCTGTAATGTTAATGATGTTATGTGTCTTCGAAAATACGCATTTTACATTACATATGTGGTAGCTTACTAAAGATATAATGTCTGAATGCCAAGGATTCTTATCTTGCTAAAAAGGTATTAAACTTTTTATATCGCCTTTTTATTGCTTGCTATTTGTAACAGTCTTGTCACGGTACTTTTGAAGCCACAATTTTTGGATTACTCGCTTTCAAACACTAATAAATGGAAAAACTTTAGGATTTCGTTTATTTTATAGAATTTTTAACACGCTAACCGGATTGAATCCGACCTCAGTTCACGCACGGTAAAGTGCGTGGGTTTCAAGTAAAGCGTGTTGAAATCCTGAGATATCGTGGAAGCTTAAGCGATCATTCGACACGTTTTGCACTTTGGTTCGAGGCAAAGGGTAAAGCGTTTACCTGATATATACAAATAACTGTACATTTGTAAATTTTTGAGTATTCAATTTAATTAAATTGTTTCAAATTCATTCAAGACTGGTGATTCTAAATGGTATGTACACTCACCCTCCCATATTTTTATAGGAGATTTAGCTTCATTGCACAACGATTCGATGGTTCAATTTACAAATTATTTCTTACACTAGAATTATTCTTAATTCATATACCGATGTGTATTTTAATCACTCAAATTAGAAACATTTTTCTTTTTATTTAATGAACAACAATATAAAGCAAATAAAGGCAATTCTGAAATAACTCAAATTACAATTTTACGTATATACATTAATTTACATTAACTAGACTATGTGGAAGTAATTCTAATTCATGCAGCCTTGTTCGGTTCTGGTGCTCGTGCCGCTCTCGCTGTGTTGCCATATAGCTCGCTATTTGGCGAAGTTAGAGCACTTCATTCTTTTAAGGATTAAGTGACAGTTTTGATTAAATCTGTCCATCTTGTTGGGAGCATCCACGGGATCGCTTGCCTTCCATTCTGCTTTGCCACCTAACGTTCCATTGAGTTCTCATTACGGATGATATGTCCAAAGAACTTAAAGATATGTATTTACACAGTACCTCTTTTAAAAGTTGTTTTAGAAATGTTAGTTTATTGCGCAGTCCACGGAATCTCAGCATCCGTCTCCAGCACTACATCTCGAAGGCATCTATTTCCTCAGCGTCCAGGTCCAACTCTATATAGAGAGATTAGGAAGACCAGGCTTCGCATTAGTCGTATATCTTGAAGAGTACTTTACTTTTAAGCTTCGTTCACGTGTAAATAAAAAAATTAATTAATGTAAATGCATTGCCAGTGTAATTCATTATTTGCCAACTGTGTTAATTTTAAATTTTAAAGTTTTTTTTTCTGTCATAACGATGATATTCCAACTGACTTACAATGGATTCGTTTTGCTAATTCTGTTTGACAGTTTTCAAAAATTTATTTGACACGAAACATCTCGCGCAGTTAAGGTAAATTGTCAGTTACCTTAACGCGGATAACGCAGATTGATTCGACCCGGCTCCGTGTAGACAAATTCGATTTGCGACGTCGCGATTCTAGATTTGACGCAGTGAAAAATATTCGAGATTTCGTGGTAAAGGCACGAAATATGTGAGGATAAATGTCGGATTTTTTATTTATATCTGTGCATTCGATAGGTTTTATGGGATTAACTGGGGAGTACGTGGTATTATTTTTACAACTTCCTTTTCTAGTTCCTTCCGTTTCTAGTGAATTTTGACATATAAAAACGATAAGGAAATATTTTAAGTTGTTTAATTATTTTTATATTATTAATAAAAGATTAATTTAATGCTTCATTAAGAAGACACAATATGAAATGATTTCGGCTAAACAAGTTATATAGTATATGTATAAATAGTAAAGTTATTTGGGTAATAAATGTCACACAAGCAAATTATAAATAACACATAAAGATATAAATAACAAAATGTAATATAATAATTGATAACATGTAATCTACGAAAATAAAGCTATAAAGTATATGGATGTAAAAGCTAGCATTGGTCGCATAAATAAACATAAATAAGAAATTAGTAAATGGACATACATAGTAAAATAACCGAAACTGAAGAGGGGCCATGAAAGGACGACGCTACGCCACGATTGACGGCATCGAAGGAGGAGCTGAACAAAGGTACAAAAAAATGATTTTTTGAAGTAACTCGAAGATTGGAAAAAACGTTGGCACAAGTTTATAATATCCCAGGGGGATTACTTTAAAGGGGACAAAATAGATATTCACAAATAAACAAATAATTTTTGGAAATACACAAAATTCGCGATATTTTTTGAACACACCGTGTAAAAGTTGGAACAATGTAAATATTGTGTGGTGTATATATTTCGTTAACTTTAATAAATCATTTAATTATTAAGTGTATTTAATTAAAGTGAAGTATATGATTATATGGTTAAGGTCTTGGAAAGCCGCTGGATGCAGGCCGCCTCCTATCGGACCTATTACAAGCCTTCGGGGGAGGCCTGTCTTACAGTTGACAATAACCATGAAAGTGACTTATTAATTTTTTGAAATCAATATGTATTACGTGAAATTAACATATTCTTGTACAATCGCACTTTTTACATTTCTACGTGTTACGTCGAGTGATCCAATATTTCTGGAGTGATAATCCTATCTTCATATAACAGTTAACTAACACGTTCGTTCTCGCACGGGAAGGTCGGCAACTTTACTCAATTGTTTTTATAAAAGTACTCCAATATTCGATATTCGAATGTTCTATAGGCATTGGTCGCGTTACGCGTGTCGTCGTTTATTACATGTGTGTATGCTAGTTAGAATTTATTTTATGTATATCGGCGAAAAAATTAATAAAAACATTATATAAATTTTTAGAAACAAGTTTATGAGAAATAAAGATATTATTTTTTTTAAAAAAACCAGTCGCTTCTACAGCCTCCATAAACCATGTGATATTGCAAATGCAAAAGGAAAAAGCATAAATTCGTGTCAAAAATGACATATAAAAAAATTTGGGGACATTTTCGTTAAATAAGGTGATGTATGTAATAAATGCATTAGACTTACGTTACTGAAGTTATTCTTGAATTCGTCGCAGAGAAATATAAGTTTTAACGTCAAATCCAAGTTAAATCGATCGGGTAAAGGAGAGAAGGCCCCGATTTATTCGCTCCACGTAACCCGGCGTCTGTAATGTACCAGCCCGGCGTTTTTAGACGAGCCCGACTTGGCACACATCGTCTTAACTTATCCTCTTTTATAGCTCTAAGTGGGAATTTAAATGTTCCCCATAATAAATGGTACACGCCGCTGAAATAAGTAGTTCCTTGTTTATAGTCCTCTGTTTAATTCTGTTATCTATGCTCCGGTATTTAATAGTGTATTAATCAAGGAGGTTTTATTGTCAAACCGTAAACGTCATTGGGTAAATAAACATGTTTAACGAGTAACGGTTATTACTTTATACGAATGTGAAATATACGTAAATTGAGACGTAATAAATATTTAATTTTATTATACAATTGAAGTATTTTGACAGTTGAATGTTCAAGCTTTAATTTGATTAGGTAGTAGGTTAAACTGTTAAACATATAGCCCATTTCCTGTAGTTTTACGTATGATGCAGCAAATTTAAAAAATGTTAATATAATAATAGTAAACGTTTTCTAGATATAAATAACTTGTCAAAATTATTTATTCTTTACCATCTGTCCATGAAGATTGTACGATCAAAACTTATCGGTCTATCACGTTTCAGTATAAAAAATAATTTATAAAACATATTTCAGAGTGATCACATTTACACAAGAGGTTAGAAATTGGTGTCAAAGCTTTACAGCTTTTTGCATTCCGTTAAAGCTTTTACACCTATAACCAATCATTGTATACATTGCTTTTATATTTCTTCCAATTTTTTATGTCATCGTATTTATATACGCGAATCGCAAATCCAGTTGAAACATGGCTCGCGTTTTCCGCAACTTCCGGTTTATTCCCGCCATTGCCAAAGTCTTTACAGTCACGCGTTGTTATTATTTCCCGACATATTTCTTTGCGTCGCACGTCCTATTCTTTTAGATCTACCCTCATAAACATGAATTGCACATGAAATTTTCTACTCAATGTATTTGGTGTTAAAAGCGAATGTTGCTTGAACGTTTTTTTTTTCGGAGAAAGTTCAGATAGGTGGCTGTTTTGTCTTCGCCTCACGTGCACGGTTCGGCTCCCTGGTTGTGTAGCTCCATATATATATATCTTGTTCTTATTGCGTCGTATTACGTTTCGTGACAGTGTTGGCGTTATTAAATATTTGCGGTTATTAGTAAGAACGGGGATTCCGGGATCGCTGTGTTGGCTTTGTTCCGTATTGTGATATCCAATTTAATTACATATGGGAATTGACTTACTGTCCGTTCGTATTAAGAATGTATTGAGCCATCAGTACAACTGCAGAGCGTGTTTGCAGTAACGTAATTTTTTTAAAGAGTTAATATGTTTATTAAAATAGTTAAGGTTGTCGGAAGTCGCTGCTTGCAAGGCAGGACCGGTCATCTTAGCGATCACGTCTTGCAGTGTGCATGTATCAGTTGATATTGCAAAGTCAATATAAAGAAATAAAACTAACAGTCTAAAATAAAAACAAAGTTATTGAAAGCATATTTTATTAGTAATATTATCTACGTCAGTATTTATTAAATAAAAAGATTTTTCTGTGAGTACAATGACGAGACATCTAAAATATATACCGTGTTTTTGTCCTTTTAATAGACGTGTTCGTATCATTATTTCCAAAAGATAACTTAGGTAGATAACGATAGAGAAATCATTCTTAACGTTGAGTTACTGGCAGCGTTATAATATTTAGTAAGTCATATTATAATGAGTGAAGAACTCTGCTGGTAGCTCATAACTAAGTTTGAGATACCGACAAAGAGTATAATTAATGAAGAGTATTTAAAAGAAAATAGGGAAATATGTCATAACTGTCTTTTGTTTTCCTATTTGTATTATCATTGGGAAAGTCTTGGCTATCTAATGTCAAGAGAATCAAGTTTAAATAACTGACGGACAACCTTCTCTGTTCAAAGAGGTACCGTAGGAAATACTTTACAAAAAATTTTTGAACTGTGGAAGATCTAAACTCAATGGAAACTAAAGCCAGTTTGCTGTCTCCTATGATCGCTTTTAACTTAAAACATGTTGTACTCTTTTTATTGCTATACTTGCTATTTTATTATCACTTGTATAAATGTCTTTAAGCCAGTTGAAGTAATAAAAGAGACAGTAATCTAGGAAAGGCATTTGCCTTGCAGTGGACGACTATAGTCAATTATTACAAAAAAAACCCTAAAACGGTTTAACTTGTTTTTATATGATGAACTTTTTAACCTAAATACTTTAAAAGAAAAACGTTCTACAAATAACAGTTATTTTTGCGTTTGTTTTTTAATTTCGTTCAACTAATATATGAAATTTATGAAAATAACAGTGGCGCCAACAGACAAAAATTGGTCATACAAACTTAAAAACTTTCGTAGGCTCATGCACGTTAACTTTGCTCAAGATCATCGCATAATAAAATGCATAATTAACGATCCTATAAAGGACATGTAGACAAACATTCATTTTTATATGTATATAGAAGAGTAAATAGTAACTATGTATGGTGAAATATTTGTGTAAAATAACTTGCGCTCATACGCAATTCTTTAATAAACTTTTATATCTCATCGCAATGGCTATAAAATAAACCATATGTACAGTTATTTCGGCTAAATAAAATACCTTATTATACGAAACTTTCTTTTAAATTAGGGAACAAGAGTCACAAGAATCCCAAATACCCCTAAAATCATATTACATTTGGTTAAAACTTTAAAAAAGCGCCTGTGAATTTGCAATTTCCATTATTTTCAGCCAGTACAGAAATAAATAACTCTGAAAGAACTTAAGTAATCTACATAATTAGGAGAACTTCCTCGTTTCAGTTAAGTATGCATATTGTTTTTTTTTTAAATCCTTTTATTAAACTTAGAAGCAGGGTTTTGAGAAAAACCATGAATAAATAATGATAATTCAAAATTCCCACCGTCCCCGGGGTGGGATCGTTGAATCTTTCGGGGCAGAAAACTTCTTTCCCCCGTCGATGGAACAACTTCTCCCCCTGTTCACAGGGCGGCCTATTATCTTTCATTTCGCCTGTAATTTAACATTCACCGTACGCTTCGCAAAAATCATGCTATCGAATACTGCATTTACCCTCAATTTTCGTGGGGTGACAACATTTTACTTGGAAATCTCCTAATAATTCGCCAAAGTGGCAGCTGGTTAGCTTCGACGATTATCGGGCTCTAAAAAGATTTCGGCTTTGGTTGTTAACGCTCTGAAGGGGAAAGAAATAGCGTTATTGTCGACGATACGATCCCGGCTGAGTACAGATTTTGTCTTAACTTAGTTTTACACTTTACACTTGGGATATTACGTTTTTACTGTGTGATAATACCACAGATTTCGACTTTGAAGATTGCTTAGTAATGTGATTTATTTTGTGAAATAAACTTAAGTGACAAATATTTTATTTATGTATAATAATCATTTTAAATGGGCAGTGGTAGCCCAGCGGTCCAGCGGCCCAGCGGCACAGAGAACAGAGACTTGCGATCTTCGGTCGCCGGTTCGATACCCGTGATAAAATTATATAATTCACACTTTGTGTATTAATTGTTTAGGATTTCCACAACTCACAACCGATTATTCTGTTTTGTAACATTAATAATTTTACAAAACTGAATAATTTTATTTATTATTTGTTATGAAGTTAATGATAGCAATATCAATGTTGTCCCCGGTATGTGAAACAATGATGTTGTTAACTATTAGTAAAATTTGTTTATTGTTTGTTAATGGCCGGCAAGGTGGATTTCATGGTAGTTAGTTGAGTGTAAAGTAACTATGAATTGTTGTAATTATTATTTCACTCTTGGGACGTTCACTGCTGGACAATCTTCTTCACCTACGTCTCCTGTGCACTGCCCCTTCAACGTGACAATTCCCTGGTTTATATCGGTTATTGTTGTTCGTCTATAGATTTCGTATTTAAAACCTGAACATAGGTTTCTGTACATTTATAAAAATATCTTATATTTTTAATTTTGCACTAATACTAATTTTTACCTTCGGTTGTGTTTATGTAATTTCAAGAGAGATTGTATGTTTCTATGTTCATTTATCTTAATTTGTGGCAGTGGTTCTGATATAGTATAAAATCCCTGCTTGAATAACTTACAAACTATACCAATTTTTGTACATAAAGACTACAAAAACTAGTCGAATGCCTTCGCCAACATTAAGCCTCTCTGATATTGCCCTTCAATCTTCTTCAAGGGTCCGCTTCGGTGTCAGACGAAATTCTGATGTATTTTTTCAATACACTGAGTTTTTGACGACATAATTTAAAAAGAAGCGCTAACTTCCATTTAGTAATTTTATAGTTTGGTAACTCATTGAAGATGCCCCTGAAATTTCTTATGAAAAAGGTACTAAAGATCTCTTTGTACCAGATTATGTAATTTTTGATGATGGACATTTTTATAATAACTTGTATTTTATAATCAAAGAAAACTTTTAAATGTCAGAATAATAGGGATCATGAAAGTAAAAAACATGTAAAATAATGATAGAACAATTTATTTTTAAACTAATACGAACGCATAGTAGAATTTACGATAAATATTTATAATGTTATAATGGTACAATAACAAAACATTGACAATATGAAGCGATAACTAAGTTCACCAACATTCGATAAAGCCACAGTGATCGCGAGCTATTTACAAACGGAGATTTCGACTTTGAAATATTAAACAATATTAGTTACAATTTCAGAGTATTAAAGCTATAAAGAACATGGCCAATGACACAACAGTCTTATCACTAAAAATGTATATATAACTATTATATTAAAATCAAAAATCGTTTCACCCACATTTGATTTGAAAATTTTCACTTAACAATAAAACTAAAATCTGATGCAGACCTTAGCACAATCTATATACGGTGATAATAACAATGATTGTTCTAAATCAGAAAAATTAACAAACAGTTGATATTTTCAAGAATTTATTATTAAGTACAAATACCGAAAAGTTTGAAGAGTTAAATTATTTTTTTTTCAGTGTTTACAATATATTTAATGCCAGTACGAATTCACAAAATGCTGCTTAGCCTTCTCGATTTGAGGTCACTGAGTGGGAAGACAGAGGAAGACTTGATTCTATTAATAAAACTGTCCATAGCAATGCTACGTTAACAGGCGTTATTCATTTACATAGAAGTTGAGTAAAGAACTACAAAAGTACAAAATGAGCAAAAACAACAGTCGGAAGGCATTCAGCGACGTCCGTATTTATATCATAGATAAAACACATCATTTTTATATAGTTACGACTAATTTAAGAGCACAGAGCTAGAAGCTTCATTTAGGATTAGAAAAATACAGTGGTAACCTCATGGGATTAGTGCCAAGCCTTTGTTGTATAAATACGAGTACATCTAGAGTACAAAAGCAGTCTCCAGATTAAATTCGGTAACGTAGCTTAACGATACAAATTATTTAGAATTTGAAATACTAAAAGTACGAGCTTTGTACTTTACGAAATCGTTAAATTTTCAAAAGTTAAAAATCGCTTATTTCAGGATCGGTGTCGGCGTATTTACATGTAAATGGATTTCTCAGCCAGGAACAGAATGATCGGTCGTTGTGCTGTTTATATTTGGCGGTCGTGTGTTTCTTCGCATGCGCACGAGCTACTGCCGCTCGTCTTGTTGGGTAGGAATCTAGCGAGGATGCGTCAGAATCTCTGGGTACTGAATCATACCCTGATTCAGCACGTCTTGAGGTAGCTGCTGGACTATGTTTTCCTGTCCTAGGAGTTGATTCATGTCCACTGTCATATCCGTCAGGTTTAGAGCTTGCTACCACTCTGGCGACGACTTTATCACCTTTCTCAGTTTTTTCGATACGGGGCTCAGTTGTAACTACAGGAGGTGAGACTTCAAGATGTAAATTAGATTTTAAATCCCTGAACGTACTTGATGGTGCACCATTACCGGGGACACGCTTTTCTTCTCTTAAATTAGGATCAGATGCTCCATCAGGGTGTCTTAAGGAGGCGATTCTTGCGTCGGTAATATCATTACCGCGGTATCTCTCGAAGGGCCCATAATCGTTATGTGGTACATCTAGGTCTTGATATGCACATTCATCAACAGCACTCCCTGGTCTTGACATAGAACGTTTGCAACTGTTACAAATCTTGTCACTCGGTCTGTAGGCAGGTTCACTGTAAACAGATCCATCTCCGTGATACTCTTCGGTATCTCGAACATTGCATAATGACAATGATTGAAACTGAGGAGCGATTTTCGCATTAGGAACATCATTTCCATCTAATAGTCTACGTGAGCCATATAACTCTGTCAAACCTAAGATATCGTCAACTCTTGATCGAGATGACTGTAAGCTTTCGAGAGGATTAATATCAACTAATGGCTGATCGCTGCAAAAATTTTCAGCATAAAAACCCAAATGCCTAAGGTATGTTTCGTTTCTAATTTGCCTTTCTACTTCGCTATACAAGGACAGTGTATCCGTGAACGTAGAAGCAACTGTAAGATTCTCTTGACTAAGTATTCTAAGTGGATGACTGTCACAGTCTTCGTGATCTAAATCAGGCATAGGATTTTCTGAGTAGCCCATACAAAATGCGATATCTTCTTCAGTAACTTGGAGACAACTATCCTGCATTGGAACTGGTTCCAACGGTTCTTCGACTTCAATTATCTCTAACATTTCGTCATCATCCTCTACACCAGGTCCTTTATTCATACGGTGATGCGATTCCATATCTCTACTTCTATTAGACACTATTTCATCTTCCATTCTTAACCTCTCTTTATATTTTGAGTCTAAACTCTCCATTGATACTTCTCTACTACTTAAGCTACTAGGCTGTATTAATGGAAGTGCGGGAGGTATTTCTGCCATTTCTTCGCTGTCATCATCATCGTCTTGTTCATTTTTGGCTGCTGATTTGGAGCTACTTGATCGTCTGGACATATGATCTGAAAACGGAGGTCCAATATTCTCTTCTTCTATCGCCATACCTTTAGATCCAGCCTTTAATCCAGTTCTTATAGTTGATTCTTCTACATGTATGCGTCTGGAAGAGTCTTTCATTAATTCCATTTTATGCGTCGTCTCGGGTTCATCGGATATTTTAAGACTTGAGTCTCTATGTGCAGCTTGAAATTTGTGATTCGGTGAGTTGTGTTTAGATTTATGTATTTGAGAAGTTTGATTTTCAACCCATTTCCTTATCATGTTTTTCTTATGATTGTCCATGTAGCCGTAACCGAGACTTTCATTTCCATGCGAACTTAAAACACCGACTTGCAAAGGTATTGTATTCGGTTGTACAGGTACGGACTCGAAATGTAAAGGTGTTTTGCTTTCTTGCATAGGCCCGTCTATCCATGTTTCCCGTTTCTTCACTTGTGTTTCTTTTATTATATGTCTAGCCTCAACTAATCGTGACTTAGATATTCTTGGACCATCAATCCAGTGCTCATCACTATTACTTTTACCCTCTTCTGAAAATGATTTAACACACGGTTTTTTTAACGGTGTAACTTTCGACGCTGCTGAATGTACAGGAGAGGACTTGGGTGTTTGGTTAATTGGCTGAATTCCAGTTTTCATTGGTGATGATTTTGGTGATGAATGTAATTTATGAATAGGACTCTTTTCTTCCACGACTCTAGATAGAGATGACTTATGTTTTTGTTCTGCAGCGGATCCTCTTAGGGCTTTGCTTAGTACGCATCTATTGTCTCCTGAGTTTATATGTGGTATGTAAACAGGCGGATGTTCTCCGTCAGTCGCATCGTCCATGGGGCCTACGTAAATGACAGTGTCGGCGGATAAGTCGCTGCTAGATGGATCTGGCTCGCTGCTGCTTGGTTTCGAAGCGTCTTCGCCGGAACTTCCTCCGGAGCCTGCGTTATTGTTTGAGGAATATTTCATTTTTCTTCTTCGCAATCTATGTATTCTCGATGCTAGCTGTAGGGTGGTGAGAGTATCTGAATAATTTTGTACGTTTGGCGAGACGTGAACGATCATCGCCGTATGACAAGTCAACGAACCGAGACACTCTTTAAGTACATGCGTCAGATTATGGTCACGATATGGCAAATGTCGCTGACCGTTAAATATAGCAAGTAGAATATTCCCTAAACCTGATAGCGGTATTCCTCCATTACTTTTGCCTCTTTCTGAGTTTCCAAGATCAATAAGATGTAATCGACTTCTTCCACCGGCAACTGAAAACAAGAATTTACGACATAAGTAATTCATTATTAAAATTTTACTGAATATTTTAAATAAAGTTTGATTTATCTTACCGGCACCCTTTCCACCGACGCTGTACTGATAAACATGTAAAGTGTACAATAGATGACTATCTTTTCCTTCCTCCTTAGCACCTCTTGTAGCCAAGGCTGCGTCTAAGTAGAAGGCTGCCTTCTCGGCGCTGTGTACGCGTAATTCAGATTGATTTTGTAGATGTGTTCCGAAGAGTGGGTCGTCTCGAAGGTATACGCCCGGTGATTGCTCTGTGTCTGTGAACAATATGAAACGATTAAATATTTATTGCTACGGTAGTAGGTAGTAAATACTATTAAATTAATTTTTTTATGATTAGATATAAATATTTAACTTCATTGATTTTCTTATTGATTACTACATGTATTAAGGGGATCGGAAAGTAATGTCGTTTCTGCGCATTTAATTTAACAAAAAAAAAAAAAGATCGATGACCGTTTCGAAATAAGAATTTGTATACCAGATGACAAATGGTTGTTGACAACGAAGATAAACATATTGTTGATTAGAAATAAAAACTTGTAAAAACTTTAACCTTGTTAATCAAACTTAAGAAAGCAGCATTACTTTCCGGTCCACTTTTTATATTTATTTCTCGGATGGTTAGGATAACAATTAATCTACTGAGTAAAAAGTGGAAATACAATAATATAACAAATCAAAATTGAATTCGCTCATGAGAATGTCCCATGACCATTTATAGTATTGAGGTAGTAGAAAGTATAGTAGATGTCTATGAAATATAGCGCTTTCATATTGAAATATCTTTAAAAAACAATTAACTGTTTGTCTACAACCTAGTTGCATTGTACACTGCGATATTGGCCCCATCACTCGAAGGTATGAAAAAACACAGAGACACTGAAGGCAAAAATATTATTCCAACGAGACAAAAATGAGACAGCAGAAAAAAAATAGAGATCTTGTAGAGGATTTGTGATGGCGTCTAAAGCTCAAGTAGAACGAAAGCAGTACAGTGGTATTAAATTACAAACATATGAAGATAGAGTTGTAAGTGTTTTTGGTTCCTGATATCAGAGTTATAAAAGCACTTACCGTTCTGATAAGGTGCAAGAAGATCCCGTATTTGGTTGGTGTTGGTGCAGAGTTCCACCGCTGACACTCTGACGGAGAATCGCGTGCCGCATTTGTGTCGTTGCTCCGCTATTCCTCGAAATAGCCAGGTGATGGCGCAGGGTATCGCCCCCAAAGATCCGCTTGCATCCGGCCGCCCCAACATTGTGTACGACTTACCTAGTTATAAAAAAAGACATTGAACTAGTTTATATGGCTTAAAATTTTATACGCTATTAAATACAGAGCTCTATGTTTGACCAATTGATTCTGCAAGGAAAACAAGAATAGTTATTTTGTTACAAATTTAGAAGTATATCGTGAAGGAAGATGATATTAGGAATTGCGTTAAAATATTTAAAAATGGATGCATGTTATGTTCTGTTACCATATAATAGTGTTTCTTGTGCTTTTCACTCGTATTTACTTCGTTTGATGATGAAACACCAGTATTTTATGTTTATCGCACATTTTTACACAATTTTTCATGTATTTCCTATGTTTATGACGAGCTATTTTTAAATTGAATTTTTTATTTCTCATTTTGTCCATAAGGTTAACATCTGTCCCCCGTATTCCCTTCATTAGCTGTATCATGTATCAGTCGTTACTGGTGCGTCTTATATTTTTCACGTTAGTGTTTTTTGTGCTGATCCCAATAGAATAAACACTATTGTGCTTATCATATTTGGTCACTAGAGTAAAAGTTAAATTTGTCACTGATGTTTATTATTTTTTGTTAAATGTATTTCATGTATCTGTCTCCTTATTGTAAAGTCACTAGCGTTTACTTTGTCACTAGTATTTCTTATTTTTCTCGCTTGTGTTTACCTATGGTGTTTATTGTGTTTGTTAAGTCACTACACTTTTGTTTTATTAAACATGTTAATTATTGTTATTTGTTTAAGATTAACGCGAAAATCACCAAGATAATTAAAAGATGTTTCGAATTATTCACTCAGTTGGATCCTCGTTCCCCAAAATAAGCGGGATGTTGAACTAAGCCCGGTTTCGGCATTATTTCAGCCGCGTTCGCCTCCGAAGTTTCATTTAGCCGAAGCTCTCATTCAATTTGCATTTAAAACCGTAATCCTCGAGGTAGGGGTAATGTTTACAGCGCCTCAGAAGTAGCTTCTTACTTTATGAACTCGACGTAAGAAATTATTGTAAATCTTACTAAAAATAACATTTTACTATATTGTTTAAGATTAAAATTAGTTTCGTAGTAAGAAACCCTAACTCTTATTCATACGTATGTGTTTATATTATTATTATTCTTCATGTATATATATGTAAGTTTTCATTAAAATTGAAAGCCGTTGTATTCACGCCGATATACGCGTCACGTGATCTATACCCGATATAATCTTAGAATTCACACTTTATGCAATAACTATATAAGATTGCTGCTACTGACAAACAAATTTTGAGAGGATGGGCATCAGTGTTATTTGCGTAGCATAATGTCACACTGCGACTGCCAACCCGTCTGGCAATTTCGTTATTAACCCTTAGGGTTTTGGAATGGAGATCAGAGACTGATAAGCATGGGGAAGATCGTACAACAACAAAATGGACATATGACCTACAGAGAGTTCCTATAGGACCGGTTAGTCTTAGCAGAAGGCTAGGCTAGCTTTTGGGGGTCAACTGTCACTCGCGTCCGTAGGCCCTTGAGACCCTAGAGACCCTACACGTGACCCCTGGGTGGTGCTAAAGAGTGACTCTATCCGGTGGTAG
>DWIC01000152.1:0-14741 GCA_018248135.1 Battus belus
GTTGGCACTAGTGTATAATATCCCGGGGGGATTACTTTGAATGGGACAAAATATACCTAGGATCGAGATTTTAAATACCCCATAGATGCGGCTTTGCTCATATATTTTCCTTTATTAACTAATCTAATATTTTATTTTGATTTGACGACTTCAGATGTAGCTTATTTAAATTAAATATCTTTGTTAGTATACGTTTAACAACGTTTTATAGTTTTTTAATAAGTCTTTTAATTGAATAAAATTGTATTCAAAACCTACTAACGCCATCTAGCGGGAATTCTTAGTACCAATGTATACACGTGTCTGAAATTTTAGCAATTATCTTGCAGACATCTCTTGAAGGTCACCAGCGAACAGCCGCGGTTAATGTAAATATTGAAGCTTATCTTTATCTCGCAAAGCCTCTGTTCATTGTCTTGATATAACACGCATTGTTAAATAAAACACGTTTCAAATTATTAATTCTGTTTGTTTCGTTACAATTTGTATGTATTTTTAATTAAAACTTTTAAGATATTTTAATAAAGATGGTTGCCTTAAGGTTATTTTCGCGAAAGAATTTTAAATGAAATGTAATATTATTAAATATTTATTATGAATTTTATTTAAAAAGAGAAACTGTCCAGTTTCTGGCCGGCTCTTTCCAGATTTGCCTTCCAAGCCGATGATAGCTTACTGCTTATGTTTAAATAATCGACGGCTCAAAAGTTCACGCAAATGCCTGTTCGAATAAAAATATTTTTAACCTGTATTTTAATTTCAACCGTAAACAAAGTTTCTCACATTTCGATCGACTAAAATAAATTTTTAAATTTAGATTTAAAACTAAGGAATCGAAAGGCCGAGACATCTTGTGATCTTTATTTTAAAGGATGGACCGGAAAGTAATGTTGCTTTCTTGAGTTTAATTCACACAATTATATTTTTCATAAGTTTTTATTTCTAATCTATGTAATATATAACTCAAAGGTGACTGACTGATATAGTGATCTATCAACGCACAGCCCAAACTACTGGACGGATCGGGCTGAAATATGGCATGCATGAAGCTACTATGACGTAGGCATTCTCTAAGAAAGGATTTTGATAAATTCCACCCCTAAGCGAATAAAACAGGGGATGAAAAACTATGCCTAATAATAATGATACTTTTAACGCAAGTGAAACCGCGGGCAAAAGCTAGTAAAATATAATCAGAAGGCATTATCGCAATCTAAAAATATTTTCCGTAGGCAGGAAGGCGAATTTCACCGAACCTTTGGTGTTTAGGATATTGTTGGACATGTCGAGGTTGCGACTCTTTCAGCACACTTACGTAGTAAGCACACAGAGGAAATCATGTCATGATAAGAATGTTGAATAACGAGTCTACGTAACGGCACAACGTCTTCTGATGATATCTCTAACTATCAAGTCATAGTTGGAGTATAAGTTAATTTGAATAACCTAAACAACAGAACAAAAGCGTGCGAATGGAATTAAAAAGATTGGTATTTGGTTGGAGCGAATGATTGTGATTGGTCGCCGTGTTTGTACGTTCTCATATCCGCTGCGAGACGTTCGTTCGAAATACAAAACTAACACCGATGATGAAATAGATTGCTCTCGAATACAAGGCTATCTTTCATTATATCATGTAAGCCGATAGACGTTGAAAGGTGTTGGCACTCCCTAAAGATTCGAAACTTCGGTCGGTCCACTTACTGGGGGGGGCCTACCCCAGTCGCGCCTACCGGCTCTCGACTATCGTTACTATCATTTATTATTAATAGTCTTTTATAGAGACAGAATAATGTATAAACCTTTTGAGAAACGAGTGACCATTCTCTGATACACTGAACCTCGTGGATACATCCTGTTATTGCTTCCAATTTTTGATAGACTTCAAATATACAAAAATATAAATTATAATTGATATTCTCTTTGATTCTGTTTTTGAAATCCAAAATGTAAAAAAAACACAATGGACATCGAACAGTTACTATTCATAGTAACTTAAAAGAATTGGCCAGGACACCGTACCAATGAGGTCTATTGAATACAACCATGATAGTATTTTTATGAAACAATTATTTAAGACAAAATCCAATGTGTTTACCTTTTGTTCCCCAGACCTAAGTCCTTGAGCAAATTGAACGTAATTGTTATATTTACGTACTGGTTATTCATGTAATAAATCAAGTTATACCAATAGGGTGATCATAACGGGACCCAATATAACTAAAAAATTACTTCATTGAAAATTAAATTCATTTACTCCGGAAAATTTACAAGAAAAATAAAACGGTCCTTGTTCATCTGTACCGAAAGATTTGCGATTGCTTCCAATCAAAGTTACGAAAGAAGATAAAAAAACATTTCCAAAGTAACCCTTCCGTTTAAAATAGAATCATCTAGAAGATTATCATTTACATGGGATGACCTAAAAGCTTTGTTTCTCTTGTATATTTTAATTACGCTCGTAAAATATATGGAAATTTCTAGACTTCTATATCGATACGAAAATTAGACAAATACCAAATCGGACACTGAAAGTATTATTTTTTTTACTTTACATTGCAAATATATTGCTCGAATTAGATAAAAATTGATGGAATTGAAATTCCAAAAAATAGTGTCAGCATTCTTAGAATCAAAAATTCGGGACATATTTTCATCTTTATCCCACATTTTGTGTAAGTATTGGACATTGTCTCTCCAATAGATTTCCAATGAGAGCGATTGAAAATCTTGAAGGTTAACCTAGGTTGCGTTAACACGGCGCTAGCGGCGCGCCACACGCTAGAACTTCAATGCCCAGCGGTTAATAGTTCTGCACTCTATATGACCTGCTTACTGCCACTTGTTGACAATTCGCTGAGTTGTGTCGGTAACTTTCATTGGTCTACAGATCTTCTCATTTTTGATTCGATCTCGAAGAGTAATCCCAACAGTGCTCCACGGCATGTCGACAGACTGAATTTGCCAACGAGGCCCATAGGGAATTATAATGATTGTAATGTGTAATAATTAAAGTAAATTAAATATGTACATGTTCCGGGAAAACCGAAACATTTATTTCACATTAGCTGCAGTTTATTTTTAGAATATTCATATCGTAACCTCTTAATTCGTAATTAAAAAAAAATTGGTTTTACTAATTCGTAATGGATTCTTCTAATGAATGGACGGTTATGGAAAAATATTGATTTAAATAATTATAATTCGTCAATTAATACTGTAATTGCTTTGGTTTCTTTAATTTACTTATGAGTAATTTTGAATATATTATTATAATCAAATTGAAACCAGTTTAACATCATTTGGATATGAATTATTAAAATTAATTTGTAATATTTTTTTTCTATGTTGTGTCAATAGCGAGGTAAATGTTTTTTTTTTAAATACCATTGACGTTTATTTAAATGAAGATAAAAATAAACATGTTCTAGAGACCGAAAAGGACGGGGTTTTCGTTTTTAGTCTCTTATTATGATTTTCTTTAGTTTTGGGGATGTTTTTTCCAGAATGTATTCATGTTACTGGATCGGGAATCCAATATTATAATAAACCGGTTGATGAAATGTAGTTCTAAAAGCTTTAGAGTTAATGTACAGTATATTTGATAACAAAATGTTATTTCCAATCAACTTATAAAATGATTACGCCTGAAACTACAGGAAAGCGATATGCTAACAACTTCGGGCAAAACAATCTCTACAAGGACAGATGGTAAACAATTTTTATTTGAATATGTAGTGATTCGAATTTTGAAAACTTTTTTTTAATATTATAATTAAGTTAATCGTGTTTGTCATTTATGAAACTGATGCTTTTTTTCTTTGAATATTTTGTATCTATAACCAACAATCCTGGTTTCTTGGTATACGAATTATTTAGTTATTAATGCAAAGCAAAAAATTTTTTTTATTCAAGATTTTGCTGAACAAAATTCGTTATAACTTTTTACTGTTACAGCCAAGACCACATGATCAGATGGTAATGAGAATATTCCAGAAATAATTTAACGAAATTTAAAATTGAACATACATCACTAAGGCTCAATGACCAAAACGCCATTGCCCGATTCGTAATTGAATGAAGGCGTTAGAAACTGGTTTCGGTTGATCGAGCGACACGTAATACGAAATCGAATTCAAGTTCAAACGTGAACAAATACAACGGGTGACATAAAGCACGCGTTTACCTTCATCGAACGAGCTCAGGTCCGCATGACCATTGCATAGATTAAGGCGTGACTTTACCATCACACCAATATCCGATACGTAACCGTTTTGACGCAACTGTTTAGGTTATTACGGCATTTTAAAACATAAGGATTAATAATACAAAGAGTTAGGGACACGGAGGATTAATTCATCTTTAATTAGGCTTCATTATCAAAGGTGTGACAAGCTAAAGTGTGCTAAACAAGTGGACATAGGCCTGAATAAAAAAAAAGGAGATTAGGCAAAGATAAACATTTCTTTCGTCAATTTACATCATAGATGAGGGCATCATGCAGTGGGCTGCAAAGCAAAAACCTCACGCAAATATACAGACAGACATACTTTAATAGCCACGTTCGGCAGGTGGATTACCGATCACAGTGTGGTTTTACGGTACGCAGAGTATGCTGGTGCTCTCTCTCTTGAAACTTGTTTCTGAGCATAGCCAATACAATGTAATTATTAGACTATGAATGACTGTCAATATGTGAGCAATGTCGCTTTCTAAGTTAAATTCACACGACTACATTTTTGACTAGTTTTTATTTCTAATCAACACCATCACCTTCGTTATCGACATCTTTTTCGGGGCAGTTGCAATTAATAGGTTTTTCTGTAAAAATATATCGAGACGGCGACATTTCTTTCCGGTCCCTAATAAAAAAGATTGTACCCCGGGAATAGAACCCGCAATCTACGATCGCAAATCTGAATCTACCACCAGGCTACACTGTTTAAGACAGTACCTACGATCAAAAAATGTAAAAAATAAACGGTCATGATATTAAAGTTATTCTTCCTAACTTCCCCCATAGATCTCCAATAGAATCGTTTTAGCAGTCTGTATTTAACACGTTCCGTATATACCTTCCGTAAGTTTTAGCAAGTACAACTGTCCACCTTGTGAGAAGACGTCCCACGTTGCTCTCGCTCGTCCGTGATCCCTACTTCAGAATAAAGACCCGACGATCATCTGTGCGATGTTCTATGTAACCTGCCCACAGTCACTACATCTTGCCGATTCGGTAGTAGAAATTGAAAAGAAAAATTAGCAGAGATTTCAAGAAGCAATGAGATATTGCTAACAAATTATGCTCTCCGGTCTTTGAACTCAAGTCATACATAAATCCCCTTAATCAACAAGACAAGGATACAACACATCGATAAGTATCCTGACTCGATTCTATCGGCGGCTAGTGTTAATTATAGTTAAGGAGCTGTGAATGAAGGCCTGTGCAATTTGCCGACACCGACACACCCGCGGTGAGTGCTCCGGTAATGAGAGATCATTGATTCATAGTGATGTACTAGTTACGTATATCGATATCGATGTAAGATTAGCTTTATTCATCTAACAATTAAAAATATGTTATGCAATTTAATATCATACTGTATATTAATAAAATTATTCATTTTTATCATTTATGCTGCCAATAGGCCTCCCACTATAGATTTACAAAATGACTGGTTGATAGTGACCTGTGGGTGGACATCCAGCGCTGGGCTTGCCAGTCTGTACTCTTCACTCCAAAACATTGACGTCACAAAGGCCATCTGATCTGATCTGTTTGGGCCACTCGTTAAAATTTAAAATTTATTGTAGATAATGAGCGAATTCTTCCAGAACACCACAATTAGCATAATATTTTTGACTCATTACATCCTGTTTTCTTGAAAAATGTTTTCCTCTTCGCTTGTGAGTCAACGTAATTTAAAATTCATATAGTGTCCGCCTATCAAAATGTAAATCATCTCATACAGTCACTAAGTACAATTCTTAACATCAACAATGTCTTATAATTTTTCGGCAAGAATAAACGCCGTTCATATATCTCAAAACAGACGGAAATTAAGGATTTGTTGTAATAAAAATGTATTTTTTAATGGTACTTGTAACAAAAATTTTTGAGTGTAAAATATTTTACATTTCAAAAAGCTACAAAGAAGTAAGTTTTTAGCTCGTATGCTATCAAATAATGTATGATACTCTTCCAAAAATATAACTTGATAATAATGTAAGGATAAGCATTTTCAAAATTTTGACTACTACATATTAAAATTAATTATTATATCTATTCCTGCAGACTTGTACTATACAGGTTGATTAGTTTTAGATAAAAAATTCTTAAAATGTTTGTAAAAAAAATGGGCTACATATTCCCCTTCTAAAAACTTTAACATCTAAAACCTATAACTACGAATACAAATTAAAATAAGATGGTAAAGTTAATGTTAGGTTAAATTAGCATTCCAACTTCGGTCCAGGGTTTGATCGGATGCTGTTATTACCACTGCTTCAGGTGATCATAATTTTTGTAAACACTTTATAAAAGGAGTATTCCGATAACTCCTTTAATTATAAAAACATTATGATCCCAATGTATCAATAGACATCACCATCATATTAGTCAATAGACGCCCACTGCAGATATGCAGCAATAGACTTACTATGTCGTCGGTCTACGTGCGTGCCCATTAATTTATCAATAAACGAACCATAATATTTATGAAAACTTTATTATATCGATAACGAATGTAAGAACAACTCTACAGTTTTGATGTGCGAAACTCGACACACTGAGACGCAAAATAACACTAATCCATCCAGTTAAGTGAAAATAGGATAGTGTTTAGAAGACAATTTAATGCGAACAGCGGTCGTTACACCCGCCGTTATGGCATAGGAGAAGTTTTAAGTGTTTGTAATAACAGAACCGATTGCACTGGTGTATACAATTCAACGTATCAACTTGAAAATACGTGATTAAAAATGAACACGAATCTATCTAAGTGCAAAATTATTTTTTTAAATTAAACATTTATTTTAATCCTCAAGGAGCCATGGAAAAGGCGGAGACTCATAGACAGACGAATATACATTGCCCAACAGTTCGTTCGGAATCAAGACCCGGAACCTTAAGCTTCTGCGGTGGATACAATGAACGAGTTAATTCAACGAAGAACATTCACCCACAAGGTGGACATATGACCACGTAATGGTTAGATGACGCTGGATGCGGGCAGTTTGAAACTAGTCCCAAAGGAAATTTTTGGAAGACGTTCATGTTAGCTTCTACATTTAGTGAATGTTAGCGGTTGTCTCTGCAAACTTTGATTTGGTTCTTACCGAGATGATATTGATTTATGGTGCTCTCTCTTTGATTTCTCAACCATAATCACTTACAGAAGCTCGCCACACTAAGTTTGGTTAACGTTCGGATTAAAGCTCGGTTCTAGAAGACCAAATTTAAATTCAAAATACTTTGGCCAACGTACAGTCTACCACCTGGTTGAAAGGAATACCGCAGACTTAAGAAGATCACACAGAAGAAACTCAGCGTAGCTTCGTATATTCTTCTATTTTAAATTATTTAAAATTACATGTTTATTATATAATAACATTGAATAGCTTAGATTTTCTATGAAACAATTTACAGTGTATACAGTATTATTTTAAATCAAGCAATGGAAACTTTCTGAACACTATCGTGGATACTGTTGCAAAGGGTACATAACTAAGAACTTCTTCATTCTCTTCTTAGTCCAACTTATAGCATATATCTTCTTTATAACAAAATTATATGCTGTTCCTAAAGTTGTCCTTGATTAAAGATGTAATAACAATGAGTATGTAACAATGAAGACATTTGTTAAGTTACATTTTAGAGCTCTTTCATATGAAGGACCTTAATGAACAGACAATCACGAAGCACCATTTGATTTCAATTTAATTTTAAAGTAAATGTATTCACCGGTTCCGATCTTTATTAAACTATAAATATATAAATGAAATCTCCTCTTGGTCGTGTTTCGTAATTATAATATATACACTTAAAACATAAGTACTAATTAAAATCTTAATATCGAAACGTTTATCGCAGAGACAGCCATAAAGCACGGGTTTCAAGATGGCGTCAGTTATGCAAGATTATAATGGTGATCAGTCACGAATGACCACACACGCGGCTGGTCGCGTGGTGGCGTTCGCGCCGTATAATTGTTGTAATTTATCTAATTGACGCTTCGTCCACGAGGTTTGTGGCTTAAACCTCCAATCACGAGTGTCAGAACCTATTTTATTGCGTTCTCATGCGTCACTGTACGTTTGTCATTTTATAGGTTATAATATTTAAGTCATTTATTTTTGCAAACTAAAATAAATGTTGGTTATAGGCGTAAAAACTAAGTGATCTCTCCTTTGTATAATTACATCGACAGATTTAAAGTTTTTTTGCATCAATTTTTAATGAATGATCATTTACATTCAAAAACTATGTTACAAAGCAGACATGACAGATAGTAAATAATAATTAATTATAAAAAGCAGTAATTCGAGTTTTGAAAACGTTTTAACTTGGTATGTTATCATTATTTATTATTACAGAAACCTTTTCTTAAAGATAGGGATTACCATATATTAATTAATTGACAGTAAATGAAATATACATTTACCAATTTAAAACCCTTTTCACCTATAACCAAATTACTCTGTTGTCAATCGATGTTTCTAGAAAGTTTTACACGAAAGTCACTTGATTTAATTTTGTTTAAGTAACGATCAATAATTTGATCATACACACGTTAATTTCACAACTGTTGTTGTTACTTAAAACTTATTATAACTTGTCATAACATTTTATGATTACCGTTAAGTGGTATGTGGTTGTTTTTTTTTAATTACGTAAAAGAGTCAAAGACACGTTTCGAATCCACATCAGCTCCGTGTCACCCCGCAACTAATCTGTGAATGATAAAGCTAATGCGACATTAAATTTATCATGGTAATGAAAATAATAAAGTGGGAGATAAACACGGGTCAGTGTATAAATAATAATTATGGTGAAAGTTGGGAGCTGTCAAAAAATGGGTCCGGTTTCGGGCCACCGTGTTGCCCAGTCGACGATTAGACTTGAAACATTCGGGAGGGCATCTCCTCTGTCAATGTCCAACTTTAATTCGTCTTAAACGGATGAGGATTTTAATATCCTTGTCCTTAACTTTCTTTTGGATGTTTGACACATTGAAGCTCCCGCAGTCTACATTGATAAAGTAACGGTTCGTTGACTTTTGAAAGAGTTTTATTGTTAATACATTCTTTATTTATATTCAATTACTCTTAAGCATTTCACTGTCAATCTGGTTAGTATTAATCAAAACTTAAGATAGATTACATATCTTGTTGACGTAAACTTGAATCTACTTGCTGTTTGGACAAAAAGAAAACCAGAGAACAGTTTTTTTTTAATTATTTAATATTAAATATTTAATAAACATTAAAATAACCTGAAGACAAATACATCATTCCTAAAGTACACAATTAAAAATTCTATAGCGTTTTTTTAAATCTAGCAGTGGAAGTTTTGTCAACATTTTGATAATGAAAAAAAGAAGGATTCGTTTATTAGAAAATTCTAGAATCAATTTTATTAATATAAATGTAAATAAATAAATGAATCAAAAGCTTAATAACGTAAGGCAAGTCAATGTATACAATGACACATTAAATTATGCGTTGATTCATAAAATAGATAGCTGCACTCATGCAAGTAAAATGAACTTTCGCAAAAAGTTTAGATGACAGAAATGAGATAGTGCTGACCGATGACAGAAATGAAGTCCGTTACGGAATAGACAGTGCGTCCATGTTTACCAGTGCAGTCCTGATTAGTGATGTAACTGTCGTCAATTTAAACAGAAATATCCGGTTCATATTAAACGATATGAAAGTGACGTCGTTTCTGCACATTTATTTTACAGAAAAACCGATTGATTTCTACCGCTCCGATATGACAATTTATATACTATAGATGACAATATCTTGTTGATAATGAAGGTGATTATAGTGTTAAATAGAAATAAAAATTTGTTAAAAATGTAGTCGTGTGAATTTATCATATGAAAGCGACATTACTTTCCGGTCCATAGTAGTAGTAAAGTATGTCATTAAATAAATCTTATCACGGGATTCACGAGTTTTTAGTTGTTCGAGATGTGTGGAACTTGACTCATTTAATTGGTTGATTTTATAATGTACACATGAAAAAAAAATTAAGAGAAACTGTCGAGTATCGAGATCAACCTTCGACCGATAGTAGCTTACTACTTATAAAGTTAAAAAGATAATTTAATTTAAGAATGCGACATTACTTTCGGATCCCTCTAATATTTTATATTCGAATACAATATGTCATCACTATCCGATAGACGCTCATTATTTAGGATTGAAATGATGATGTTGACAATAAGAAAGTGATTTGATAAACTTTCAATAAAACAGTTAAAAGCCAGGTTTAATATGCATAATACAGATCATAAAATTCCTCATTTATATGCGTAAAGTAATTTATTAATAAATTCAATATTAAAATGTCATTATAACTGTAATAACAATGCATTTGCGTCCAATACCGCGGTTTCGGGCTTCATACACGAGACGTCTACTCATCAACAGATGGCGGGGTCATCGCTCGCCCTTGTTCGGAGATTTCGCGAATCGCGTGACGCCAATAGAAGCAGACCGACGTGCGTTTGTGCACGTATCACGGAATCACAGTGACGTACACGATATATATAAATAATTATCGATATATTCAACTATAGCATTAAATAATTAAAATATTTCTTTTAATATACAGGCTGATTGTTTATATGTCTAATAGCTTTAATAGGGTGAATTTATAACAATAATTTTTTGTAAGTAACTATAGATACATTGTTGCAAGGAAAATAAATTATTCATATTAAACATGACATTTTTCTGCATAAATATGTTACGTAAAGTGAGTGGTTAGTTTTAAATAAAATTGAATTGAGATGTTTTTCTCCAAAGAATAGTGTATAGACACTATTGTGTTTAATTATAAGTTGTAGTTATAATGTGAACAAGGTATTTAGATATAAATAAGTGAATTATTAGCTAACAAAAAGCTTTAAACCATTTACATCTATTTCAAATCACCAAAAGATGATCCGTCTATGGTATGTCGCATTAATTTTTTTTATTACAATGGAAAGCACAATAACTTTAGGCAGTACGTAGACTGTACTAGGAGATAACAATTATTACGTATCGATATGAATTTTAAAAATGATATTTAAGAATTACGTTCTTCATTATTACAGAAACCATTGTTTTTGTATAAGATACTATGCATTTATTGACAGCAAACTAGCTATAACTTTATAAGTTTAATGTTTGTTCGTGATAAAATTGCCAAAAATACACACATGTTAAAATGTTTATTCATTATATACAATGTGTGTATTTCATTAATTGACAGTTAATTAGCAATATTTGAAAATTGGCAGCGTTGCAGTAAGGACTAAGACATATGATCGTAGGTCGCGGGTTCGATTCTCGCACAATCTGTTATAATTTAAACTTTTTTTATTAATTATATTGGATGGCCACACTTGCAAACAAGTTTACAGAGGATTGGCAGAAGTGTCTTATGCCTACCACAATACCACACTGCGATCGCCAAGCGCCTGTCAAGCGTGGCGATTATGGCATATCCATCTAAAGATATCTTTGGAGAGGCTAACGCCTTGTAGGGGGTTTTTGTGGCTGGAACAAGCTATATAATCACCCCTTTAAAGCTTTTACACTTATAACCAATCGCCTTGTATATAAATATTGATATAAACCATAAATTTCATACATCTCATGAAATCATTATCATTTATGCAATAATTATGACAGTACAGTAATAATTATGCTGGTGAAACGTTATTGCGACATATTTTATCACACGCACTGCGCTGTGTAATTTGTAACATTTCACACTTGTAATAATCAATTGAGGACAGTTTTAGCGTGAAAGTTCAATGTTCGGAAATAAAGTGATTATTTATTGGATGGTATTTAATAAAACAACCAGAATCACCAATGGCCTATTAATAATCTAAGAAACGATCGATCATGAACAGAGATTTGATATTCAGATGTATACGGTGTGTTCAAAAAGTATCGCGAATTTTGTGTATTTTCAAAAATTATTTATTTATTCGTGAATATCTATTCAAAGTAATCCTCTTGGGATGCTATACACTTGTAGCAACGTTTTTTCTAATCTTCGCAGCACTTCAAAAAATAATTTTTTTGTATCTTGTTCAGCTCCTCCTTCGATGCAGTCAATCGTGGCGTAGCGTCGTCCTTTCATGGGCCTCTTGAGTTTCGGGAACAAAAAAAGTCACAGGGTCCAGATCTGGGGAATGCGGTGGCTGCGGTATCATTAGTGTGTTGGTTTTGACCAAGAAGTCGCGTAAAAGCACCGATGTGTGGGCAGGGGCGTTATCGTGGTGCAAAAGCCAATTTTTGTTTTCCACATTTTGCGGATTGCTTCGCGCAAATTGCGCTTAACTTGCAGATAATATTCCTTATTCATCGTTCTATCCTGTGGCACGAACTCATGATGCACCACGCTTCTGCAATCGAAGACAACTGTAAAAAAACTTCGCGATACTTTTTGAACACGCCGTATAGCATCATATCTCGAACGCACTGCTCTGTATAGGCCTTGTTGAAGAATTGGTTAGAAGCGGATTGTGTGAGTCTCCTCACGGCCTTGTCAATGTGACCCGAAGGTATCACGTTTAAGACACGCTATAAATATAGGAACTATTCTTGAAGTACTTACCTGAGCATCACTTTGGAAAACCTTGTGCACAAAATGTCTAAGACTTAGGATGTCCACTGCTGGGCATAGGCCTCTTCCATAGATTTCCGACTGAAACGGTTGGAAACCGCCGGCATCCAACGTAATTCAATGATATGGAGACGTTAACCTTAACAAAGTTTTAAGTAAAATAATTGACGCGACACTCATGGATTTTATACATACAAGTGTTTTCCTTGTTAAGCAAACGATTACTTTAGGTAAATTTGCATACGAGTATCTCCCGGCCGTGACGCTGGTAACGGAAGATTTGATCATTTTACTTTTCGAAACTATTGCACAATATTAATTATTTTAAGCCTCCGACGATGATTCACTGTAATAGAGAGATAGGAAAAAATATGCACTGTCATTTTGAGTTAAACTACAGATTATAATCACATTTTTATTTTTCTTTCAGTGTTCATTGTAATGTTAAATTTACCTAATCTATTTATTAAATATATCTTACGGGTTATTTAACATTTTGTTAATGACATAAAACTATTGATATTATACATATATTTGTTGCGTTTTTTTCTTCCTGCTATATACATATTTAAATAATCAAGTTACAACGTTTTTATTTAAAGACGCAAAATATATTTTCAATCTTTTTCAGAATACTACGTTTCTGACATTTAAGTCAGAACTGGCAACCGTGACGTGCATATACATTATTTAAATTCAATATTTAAATGTATTGACTAGCGATTTCTTACAGACAACAAATTAAAATTAATAATGCCAATTGTGTTTCTGTGTTATTATTGTATTATTTCTAATTTACGTTTTTAAGATGTTGATAAAATGTACAATTTATTCACCATGTCCGTTGGCGCCCACTACAACATATAGCCTTCCGTTAAAGGTAAATACTGCACAAAGGCAAATACTGCACTGCTCGCATCCAACGACTTCCATAACCAATCTACCAGCTCGTGATCGCTACTTGAGAACTTTATTAAGTTATCTTAGGTTTTAATTAGTTTCTATTCTAAACTTTAGACAAGGTGACCTTTCGCTTCGCATCGCGTTCGCTGGACACCGCAATAGTTTTTGATCTATTATTACGTAGCTCGACAATCAAAAGCGAACGTGTGTCGGCGTTTGTGGATCCACGCAGACGTCTTAAAAATAATATGCGACGTTTTACGACGGAAACAGCCGTGAAAAGGTGAACGACCGTCATACTTTTATCGGCTATTTCTTTTTGCAGTAAATATAGTGCTGCATTTGAACGTTTCCGTAATAGCGCTGCATGTTTATGACTATTGCTTCACACATTTGACTCTGTTCTATATTTAAATTATGAACTTATAAATGGAACTTAGAACTCTATAAACAAAAGTATATACATAGTCTATATTAGGATGACCGGAAAGTAATGTCGTTTTTGCGTATTTATTGTACAGAAAACCGATTGATTTTTACCGCTCCTGCATGAAAATTTGATTACAAAAGGCTGTTGATAACGAAGGTGAATATCTTTTTGATTAGAAATAAACTTAATATGTAGTCGTGTGAATTTAGCTTAAGAAAGCGACGTCACTATATATATAAATATATGCGTATATAAATAGGTTTTATTTATTATCACAAGAATCGTATTTTAAAAGGTCCTTGCTAGTTGTTGGGCTAACAGGACTATTAACTAAAGTATGTAAGAGCAATGATACGTTCAGTCCAAACATATTTTTATCTACGAAAGGTCGACAGTTGTACATGTCCATTTCATTAGGATTTCAAATTTGACCGGTAGGAAGTTACCTGCATTCAGCATATTATATGAGGGCATCCTACACCAGCCTTACTACTTTCTAATAGTTAATAAGTTTATGTAATAATACTGTTATACATATGTATATATATATAC
>DWIC01000153.1:0-14691 GCA_018248135.1 Battus belus
AGAAGATATCGACGATTTCATAACCGACCCGTTTTCTTTGCGGTTCAGTGTATATTTATTGGCAATTATTAAGCGGTCATTTTATTTTAAATAGTTCATAATTAAAAACTATTTTTTTAAGTTTATACAAATAAATTAAAAATAGATTTTAATATAAAGTTGGTCATTACCTGCCGCGTCCCCCAAAACAACTAATAAGCTCACACTAAGGCAACACAGCGTACGTCTCATGATTACCCGTTGACCTTAACTACGAATGAACCGTAAAACATTACCCTTATATACGGCTACTGATCTGTGTCGATGCAGAAGCGTGTTAGCTGGAACTTTATTAATCGGAAATCAGAAGAGCCCTATGACGTATGTTCACTTTGATCTAGTGTTCGTATGAAATAAAAAATATCACGAAGCTTTTAACACGCCATTTACATTTCAATGAATTTCCATATCGACTGTATTTCTGTGCAAAAAGTGATGTAATTGTGATGTACTTGTGTGTTTTTAATTGCCTACATGACGTCATTTAATTAAGCAATAATGTATTTGTAATTAATTCGTTAATTAATTCGGTATTTCATTAGTATAGAATCCTTTTGCCATATATGTTACATTTTTTCGTAACAAAATTTAGACGGTTTTTAGTTTATATTAATATTGTAGTTTTTACACACTGTTATCATAATCAAACATAAATGTATTTGTTTTATGTTTAACGAAAATTTTTATCTTTGATAAAGTAGGTGTTTATTTTTACGCACATGTGATGGCGTTAATTTAAATTCTTTATATTATTTACCAGTGACTTTCCAAAAGTGAACTTTGTGAAGTCCTTAAACATAGTTCATCTAAGGTATTAATTAACCTTATTCATCATTACTCAGTTGTTATAGCGCAGCGTTGTCTGACAGAAATGACTCCATTGTGTTAAGAGAGAAAAAGAGTTTCTCCGAAGACGGTTCTACTTCGGAAGTGACAAGGCTTTAGTGAATCTGCAGATGTATTAAAACAACCATAACGTTTCGAAATAACTATCTTTAAAGAAATTAACGCAACTGAAATAAAAAGGTGATTTGGTGCATACGTCGTCGTTATTACGTATGAGAGTCGTATCCGATTCTCTAATATACATATAAAATTAGTTGACAGAAAAGATAAATATTTCACCTATGAAGGAATGTAATACACGATACTATAGAATTTTTCTTCTTATAGATTCCGAGGTAATTACATATTGTTATAGTAATTAACGAGTTATTAACGTCATAAGGTATATCTGCCTGGATTCTAATTATGTTTCATTAAGATCTATTTTTATTACTCTCGGAAATAAATGAATACAATATAAAACAAATGAATTACGTCAATAAAACCATATGAAAATTATTTATAATCTTAACTCCGTACTGTATAAAGTTATAAGTAGTAGCAATACAATAATAAAAATTATCATCCTGTATTTTTTATATTGTTTTAATAATTAATAATAATTAATTGCTATGATAAGTTTTCTGTTTCGGACATAGTAAGATTTTAGTGATAACATGAAAGTCATTGTAATGTTTTATTATTACACGATTAGTAATTTTTAATTACATCTTAACACAATCTTGACATGTGTTTTAATTTACTTCGTGGTTCGCATATAAAGAGTGAAAGTCGGTTTTACTATTTTCATAGGAATTCACTTGGTCCCTTAATAAAAACAGTAAATAAATTAGCCGAATTGGACGGTCGTTCTCTAATTAGCGCTCAGCAATACGTTTAACGGCTTTTTTGTTATAAGTAAACAAATTTTACTATCAATAAAAACTTTTTTGTGTCATAATTTCTATGAGACGACTGACTGTAATTTAACCTTGTCATATACATTCTGGTGTAATAGATACTGGGGTAATAGATAAGTTTTAAGAAAACAAAATAATTCACGATATTTGAAGTATTTTTCTTAACATATATAATATGTCACCAGTTAAAATATTAATGAAGAATTACAACAACTAAAATGCTCAGTGCCCATGAATTTGAACAGTATTAAAAAAACAGGTAGCGGTTTAGTAATATGTTACGGCGAATGTAATAAATAGGTATTTCTATATATTCTTATCGCTCGTGCAACCCATGGCCGTTGGGACCGAAAGGTTCGAGAATGGCGACGACGAACCGGTAGTTACGACGTGGGTAGGCCCCACATTAGGTGGACCGACGGCATACTTAACGTCACGGGAAGTAACTGGATGCTGGCACCGCATAACAGGTCATTAATAAATTAATATAAATATACATAAGTATAATTTACAGTGACCACTTTATTACAACTTGAGATTTATAGAAACTAGAAGCAGATTGAAATCTCGTCAATGCAATGGAATGGTTATAAGGCATCCTTTAACATAAAAGTAGTTCAATTGTATTTCACCTTCTTGGGATCATAGGTCGCGGGTTCAATTCCCGGGATTTAATGTTTTATAATTCATTAGTGCATTAATTTCATAAGATTATCTCTGCACACAAACAAGTCTCCAGAGGATTGGCAGTAGCGTCCTCTGTTTACTGTTACACCACACTGGGATTGTCAACCCGCTTGCCAAGCGCGGCGATTGTAGTATATCCTCGCATTGATATCTCTGGAGGAGGCTTATGGCTTGCAGTGGATGTCTATGGTTTGTAACGACTAGGATATCATCCGTAGAGGTTTTAAGTATTTTGCAACCATGGTAGATTAAATAATCACGCGAAGATTATAAACAATGATCGGTAACTATTTATTATTACCTGATTTCAAAGTTTTACCGTAACATATACTAATTGTTACAATATATCAAATTACCTGTCCAGTGGGCGAACTTCATGTGTATCGGAATATTTTTTCTGGCTAATTTCAGCGTAATGTTATTTAAATAATAGGTGATGTTTTCCTTACTGAATATTAATGATACTCGGAATATGGAATATCTCTAAGATTTGTTCTTTATATTCCAATATATTTTAATTCAATTTTTCCTTAAATGTGATAGTATAAAGGAAGGAACAATTTTAAAGTACAGCAGTTCATCGAGAGCCTTGCACTATGACCGTTAAGAACGTTACAAAGTATGTTTAGTAACTTTTTGATAAATTATTTTAAATTCTTTCTGAATTCAATATAATTTGTGACAGCGGATAGTTCTTAATTGACTTGCGACAGTTGAATTTACTAGAGTTTTGATGAATTTTTGTCCTACCTAAACATTTATTTTAGGGCTATTTCAGCGGTTAATTCTTGATTGACTAGCGACTTAGTTTTGATTCGATTTGAAGCATGCGGTGTTCTTGTATAATATTATTAAATTGCAACTAAGTACTCGATACTGAAATCGTTTATTGACAGTAGGAATAAGGCCTGTTAAGATTAAATTTTTTACCAAACGATATCCATAGTTATTATTTGGTATATAACATCAAATCCTATGTACATTCATTCCGACGGTCGTTGCGGGCGAAAAGTTCTCGAGTAGCGACCACGACACGGCGTGATGTAGGCCTCTTGTTAACCGAAGACGTGGTCAACATTGCGGGAAATTGCTGGACGCGGGCGGAGCAAGGCTGATCATTATTATTTTTGAGATTGAGATTTTGTAGCGATCAGAGGTTTGAAATGGAAGCAGGCTCTTCATACTGTGAGGTGTGAGGGTGAGGTCAATGTCCAAATTCTAACCGCCGGTCGAATTTGAATACAGGTAATGATAAATTGTAAGACCATAGGACGTCCCTTAGACATAGAAAAAGAAACAGCCTGCATGCCTGCCTGTCGTCTGTCTACGTTGAGGCCGAAAATCTGCGTTGTGCAAGCCGGCCGGTTTTCTCCATTCCAGTACCTTAAAACGCCAGAGACAATTTGTTCTGCGCGCAATGTAACCTGTCCACTGTCTCTTAAACTTTCCAATGTCAATCCGCTGGGCATAGCTCATTCGCATCGCTTTCTTTGGTTAGTTTACATCTTATTCGATCTGACTGAATCTGAAGCAGGGAAAATCCCGAGGGCTTTCCTCTTCGTGGCTAGAACATTTAGTATTTTAAAAATATAGTATTGACAGTAATATAGTTTCCTTATGCGACCGTGCAGGATTTTAATTAACTCTCACCCGAATTCAACTTAGACTGGTTTGGATGGACTTAGACGACTTGGACCACTGTTTTTCACGTAGTAAATATATTACAAAATAAGTTGTTTTTTACTTTTAATCTTAGGTTGATTTTACTATAACTTTTTTTAGACGGTCAACATTGATGACTTTTTAAATATATAGACAGCTTTGTATATTCAAACAGAATTGAATATTTATGGTTCTGACTGTATTTTCTTTATATATATTCGTATATCTGTGAGAACTATTAAATGGCCTCGTGATGTTTTCATTCTGTGTCTGCCATATACTCGTGTTGTAAGTTTCCTAAAGATAGCAATAAAATATAAATGTAGAATAAAAAATAGTGGCTGTAGTACTTAATATTATAGCGTTTTCTCTTGAACCCTATTTCTAATTAGAAACCCTGAGGCCTAACAAACATTTCACAATTGACGATCTACAATGAAAGCCTTTCAATAAGAATTACTTATAAAAGTTGCGTGATTTATGTAATTGATTAATCTTGAAACATTCTTTCATAGTCTATCTGTGAATATTTATCTGAATTAATCTGACTGATTGACAATTATCTATAAAAATATCGATAGACAGGATCATGTAATTTAAAAAAAGGTTCACTCACGAGACCCAAACCATCTCATAACAGCAACTAAAAAAATAAATAAAAATATTTAATAGGTTCTCTCAGGCGGTTGTTCTCCGCAGGGCTCGGACTTAAGGTCGCTCAGAAGTACTTCTGTAAAAGCTGTCAAATGACTGGCGGTTAGTGTGGCGATTCGAAGGTTCTCGAAAGGGTCGACCCGTGGCTCGATTAATTACTAATGTCACATCATGACAGTTTTGCCGCAATGTTAAGAGTTGGTGAAATGAAAGGAACGTGTCAACCAGAACCACTTGCGTCACACACATGCTTTGCAGCGAAAGTTTCCGTATTTGCGTACAATATAAAAATATCCGTAATATCAGTAGCATAACAAACAATTAAATGCTTAATCATGTTTATGATCCATTGATGCGTTTGTATGATAAAGTTGACAGAATGTGCATTTATCACCGTGTCACGACAATAGTATGCTCGCAATTGATTACCTACGCGTAAGCAAACTCGATACTGAAAATCTCCAATTAACCTCCGGACTCAATGTTATCTTTAATTCTAATATATAGCGATTGGAGTGAATATATAGTCAGCGTATGCTATACTAGATGTGCCGTCTGCTCCTTGTTGATTTTACTGTGGGTGTAATTTTACAGTCTGTCATAGTTTATTTTTAAAACTCCAAAAAAGATGTTTCGCTTATTGTATATTTTAATAGAGGCTCAATTTAAATTCTTAGTTGGCGAATTTGGGCTACAGGAATATTGTTACCAACTTTCAAGTCTGTCAAAATAATAATGTTTGTTCTTTATAGAGTAGCAAACTAGGACAGGATTACGTGATGATTACAAAAGTTGTTGTGGATGAGCCCTAGTTCCTTTGTTGGTATAACCAATTTTCGACAGATGGCGCGACTGTTATTCCCAGTTTAAGAAACAAAAACAATAGAATGACTCGAAATGAATTGAATATTTGTGCAATGTCTTTCTTTTAAATTTAACTATTTGATGTAACATATATCTAGTATATATATAAACAATTGAATATCTCATTTATAATTATCATACGCTTATTTATGTTCTCTAATCGTAAGTAAATAATTATATTGAATTATTTAATGCGTGTGTAATTGACTGTAATATCTTGCATATAAATGACTTTTATAATTGGTGAAGACGAAAGAACTCTTGTCCAGATATTGCCTTCAATAATAACCAGAGAGCTATTGTCAACGGCATCATAATTTGTATTATACAGAACACATATAACAACGAGTACATTAACAAACAAATGAAGATTAAATAAAAATTCTGTCGTTTATTTAATTTAACCCTAATGAATTTGATTAATATTAATTTTTAATATTATTTTTTACTGTAAATATTACTCGTGTTAATTAATTTACACGATGTGGCTCGTTTCTTAAGGTAGTTGAATTAATAATAGAGGGTCGTTAGAACAATAGCCTCTAACATAAACATTAATAAATATTTATGATCTCTTGTCAATTATATTGTTAATGGTGAACATTGTGATAAATATTATTAGATGATGACATATAGCTGAAGAAACGTTCGCATTTCTGTTTCTTATAGATTCTTTTTTTCCGAAAGGTAAAGTGTAGAAGTTAAATGAATTAAGCACTTGAATTTTATTTTTGATGCTACAATTAATTTCCCAAACAGTCCTTAAAAAACTTTTCAAAAACTAACAAGAAACGTCCATACGGTTATACTGTTAAAATTGTAATTTTTGTTTTAGATTTTCTGGATCTACTTGTGTTTTTATGAAAAAATCAATACTCACTAAAGTTGGATTCTTTTTTTTCTTTCGGATATTAAATATCAAAGTTTTGTATACAACGTTACTCTAATTAGCAATGCATATTTCAAAAGTGAAATTTATTTTTGGGATCTCATTATTTATGTAAAATTCTACTTTGAGATCAGGGTACAAAATATTAAAGTAAGATCGTGTGACAAACAAAAGTGAAAACAACAAAAGACGGGACAATGTAAACATCAGTAAGTGACGTGGCGAAGATGAGTTATTTTGTAAAGTAATAAACAAAAGTAATAGATTTTTACATATAAAATATACTTTATTAATAAGCTCGCTTAACAGTTATTATAAAAATAATCACAGTGTAATTAAAAACAGAATGACGAACAGGCTTTACATTATTAACCTAAGCTTAGCTCGATTAGACAATAGCTCGCAGTTGAAAGAAATCGGCCAATACTGTGAAGTTAAATTTGTTTAATTTTTAAATTCGGCATTCCACGTATTTAATATAGTTTTGTTTTGAAATTTATCCGTAAGAACTGGCGCTTGCAGATGCCGAGGCATGGGCGCTCGCTGATGCAAAAGCTCCACTGTGGGCATGGCTTCCGTAGCCTCCTCCGCAAGACCCGGATGCACAACCACCTTTAGACCCGTATCCTCCACATGAACCGGAACCGCATCCACTGCCACTCAGTCCGTTACCTCCTCCAAGTCCATTCCCGTGGCCACCACCTAGTGCACCTCCTGAACCAGCGCCTCCTCCCAGGCCACCGCCTAAGCCAGCGCCTCCTCCCAGGCCACCGCCTAAACCAAGACCTCCTCCTATACCGGCCCCACCTCCTAGCCCGCCTCCGAAACCTCCATTTCCGCTTCCTCCGTAGCCGTCTTTTCCTGAACCTCCTAACGCACCAGAACCTCCGTAGTTACCGGAGCCTGCACCGGAGCCAGAACTTCCTCCAAGTCCGCTTCCACCACCATGTCCGCCGGCTCCGCCAAATCCAGCGCCGCCTCCGAAACCTCCTCCGAGGCCACCACCCCCGCTTCCTCCGTAGCCACCTTTTCCACCTGACCCATTAAAACCCGAGGACCCACCGAAGCCTGAGCCTGAACCAGAACTGCCGCCCTGTCCACTTCCGCCACCGTGTCCTCCGCCTCCGCCCAGTCCACCTCCGCCTCCGAAACCGCCGCCAAGGCCATCATTGCCACCTCCTCCGTAACCACCTTTTCCGTTTGATCCTCCAAATCCACCAGAACCTCCGGAGCCTGAGCCTGAACCAGAACTTCCTCCCAGCCCACTTCCGCCGCCATGTCCGCTACCTCCTCCCAGTCCACTGCTGCTACCGAAACCGCCGCCAAGTCCACCACTTCCACTCCCTCCGTAACCTCCCTTTCCTCCTGATCCTCCGAAGCCACCGGAACCTCCTGCGCCCAAGCCTGAACCTGAACCTCCTCCCAATCCATTTCCACCGCCGTGTCCACTTCCTCCACCCAAGCCGGCGCCACCTCCAAATCCACCCCCGAGGCCACCATTTCCGCTTCCTCCGTATCCACCTTTTCCACCTGATCCTCCAAACCCACCGAAATCTCCCGAGTTTGAGCCTGAACCAGAACTTCCGCCCAATCCACCACTGCTTCCGAATCCACCACCCCCTCCAGCGCCATGTCCTCCAGCACCGTGTCCGCCAACACCATTTCCACCAGCTCCACTGTTTCCTTGACTTCCGAATCCTCCACCTAATCCACTTGAACTTCCTCCGAAACTACCACTCCCGCTTCCACCAAATCCACCGGAACCACCGAGACCGCCTCCACTTCCATGGCTACTTCCGGAGCCTGTGCCGCTACCGGCATTACCACTGCCGCCGCCGCCACCACCGAAGCCAGCGCCGCCGCCGTAGCCTCCATTTCCAACTCCGCCACTGTACCCTCCACCACCTCCATATCCACCTTTTCCACCTTCTAATGTACCAGTGAAGGCAAATCCGCCGGATTTCCCATCGTCAGATTTCGTGTAAATCACTTTTTCATCGCTTCCGCCAAATCCTCTGCCTCCTCCAGTGCCACTTCCGGCGCCACTTCCACCGCCACCTCCAGCTCCACTCCCTGCACCGCCACCAACACCTGCACCAGCGCCCGCGCCGCCTCCAAGACCTCCGCCGATGCCACCTCCGATACCTCCTCCGATTCCACCTAAATGCGATAAACCGGAGTGTACTTTGCCGATAATATCATTTACTCCATGGCGGATACCATCGAGTCCTCCTCCAAGAGCCCCTCCGAGTCCGCCGCCGAGCCCACCGCCTAGGCCACCACCCAAGCCGCCCCCGAAACCTCCTCCTCCTCCGCCGCCGCCACCTCCTCCTCCGCCGTAGCCGAAACCTCCTCCACCACCTCCTCCGAACCCGAAGCCGCCGCCGCCGCCGCCGCCACCGCCATAGCCTCCACTACGACGAAATCTCTCTGTAAACCAAGATAAAGAGTTCTTAAATCGGCTTTCCGCAATTTCGCAATTGCTGTAAACTCATGTACAACGACTATCAATAATTAATATTTATCTACAATTAAGTGAAATAAAACAAAAAGTGTTAAAAACTTTTTATTACATATTTAAGTTATTATATTCAAAATAACATATTAAATTACCATTCCTTTCTTGTTAAAATTTATGTGTAAATAAAATATTTTTTTGAAATAAATACACACTGAAACGATGACAAATGATGACTGACAAATGATGTACAAACAGAGAGGTAACAAAAAGCGAAGATTTTAACTCTTCTAATTCTCTCAAAGGTAATAATATCCCTCTCTTCCTAATATTTCGAAGCCGTGTGTAAGAGAAAATTGTCATGGTTATTTTCATAATTGTTAAAATGTAAAAAAAATGACTATTACATATTACAAAAAACAGGAAACTTATAAAAACTGCGTTGTCGTTAGCAAAGAATGAATAATGATATCGCGGTATAGAATTAACCTGTTCGTAACTTCTTGTATATTTTACAGTTGAGAAACCTTCGTTAATAAAAGTAATTACTGTTTTTATGAAGCGAACAGGTATATTTAATACGCACTTATAACTACAAAACACAATTAAATTACTTTATTAAATTCATAAAATCGACTAACGACTTACTGTTTTCTCTAAGCACTTTAAGTTTAAAAATAAAATTTTATTCGATATTTGTAACATATTTGACGATAATTGTTTACACTTACAATAAAGTCCCTTGTAATTGTTAATTAAAATTCAATTACTTGAATTTTAATATGAATTGTGATAACTCGGTAGTTACCAGCGTCCTCTCAATTATATCCTTAATGCAATAATTAAGGATATTAATTAAAGAGGTTATAAAAATATGACTAAATATAACACGGGTTCATGCAGTAGGACGAGTTTAGAACTCTCGTTAATAGATATTAATTAAAAAGTAATTGAAAGTTATTACAAAACAAAACTCTTTTAGTCTATTGTGGGCTTTTTGAAAATCTTAATATTTTTGGAAACACTGTCACTATAGAGGATTTCAATTTAGTTTCTGACAAAACTGTTTGCTAGTGCTTACTGCAATTGATTCAATGTGGAAATAAAGAATTAAAAAAATAATTTACAAGTAAGTTGAATTGTAAAAAATATGTTATTGTTTACCTGACGCATCGCCAAAGGCAAGCAGGGACACCAATCCAAAATAGCACAGGCTCCGTCTCATTGCTGGTCGCTCACTTAACTGAAGATGACTTAATACGCATAATCCTTTTATACATCTTAACGGGTTATGAGCGACGTAATCGCGGACGTTTGTGGGAATGCATTTATGACTACTCGGAAACAATCGCCTCCATCAACTAGACTTGCACCGCGACTTTAGACGTGAATTGTATTCAGATAAATTGTTGATAAAAATGTGCTATCGAATTTTTAAAATAATTTTATTTCGGGTAAAAACAATGAAATTTTTTACAAATTTTCTTTTCAAGTTTCGGCATGAGGTAAAGACTGAAGCACGATCGAGTTTGTAGTGAGGTTCGAGAGAGTAATAAAAATGCAACCAATTAAACAGGTCTGCGCACAATGACGGCTATTGTATGTTGATCGGAAGAGTTTGCATTTTCTATCGATGTTTTCATAACAAATCCACTGATAACCGAATTCAATTCAGCGGAGTCTCATCGGATTCCATTGATTTTGTCGCCTTTTTCAATCTTATTGTTAAAAGTTATGAATGCGCTTTTCGCAAACAATTTTTTTGGTTACTTTGTGTTGATAAGGTTAAGCTTCAGTTTATGTAATAATAAGATTTGTGATTACTGCTGGACATAGTCCAGCCTCATATATTTCCAAAAAGATCTGTCGAAAGTGGCCAGCATCCAACGTCTTTCGACTACCTTAACAAGGTCGTCTGCCGTGACGTACGCTTGACGGTCCGTCGTCTTCACTTCTGGAACTTAAAGCTCCAGTGGCTAGCTGTTTTGCCCCCTATGTAGCCTGTCTACGGATTTATTTATTCATATGAATGATTTATTCAATTTATTTACTGAATTAGATTATTAAAATTAGAAAAACTAGGTTAAAAAGTCGTAAGTTAGATCGAGAATCCTTATCGTTTTTTGCAAAGAGAAAGATTGCAGATTTATTGTCAGTTTTTTCGAAATTGCTCATTCAAGTAGTTTAAGTATTTTCGACAATAACAGAATATGATGGCCATTTCAGTCCATAGACGGCTGCTGCTAGACATAGGTCTCTCGTCGCGTCGATCACAATGTTGTATTATGGTACAAAAAGGATGCGACGCTGCTGCTTATGTTCCGGAACTTATTTGTGAGCAGTGGCAAATCCTATATGTTAATACGCAAAATGTGAAACATATCTAAGACTGTATTCCGGGAGTCGAACCCGTGATACCATCGCAAGTCTGTCCGCCACCACTGTTTTACCACTGCCCTACGTAAAAGTAGTTTAAACATATTATGAAAACAGGAATGGTATTGGTTTTTCCTAATAATAAGCACTTTAGAGAAATCCTAGGTCATCTAAACAAAAACATGTAGTTAGAATCAACGCTAGTAAATTCTTTTAATCAGTTATATAAATGTTTATAAATAATGTGCATAAAAACCATAATGTTTACTACAGTGCTGCAATTGTAAAGTTCCATATTCGATAACGTTCTTCGAAACATATACAAAACAAATTATAGAAGATAATTAAATGAAAATGTTATTAATGTTTAATCTAATTTATTAATAATTTTAATTGATTCTAGTGAATTGAAGACTTGTCTAGTCTTCGATTTACTGATTAAGATATTTTCCTTTTCGTGAATTAAAATTCATTGAACAATGTTGCAAAAACAAATTCATTTATCCAACTTAAAACGTGAGTGCAAAAATTACCAAGAAAGAACCTATTAAAGCCTCATCTACATTATTTCTTTTGTAAGACATCCACTACTGGAAATGATTTATTTTGCAATTTATTGCACTCACAGTTTCAGTCGTGCTTAACTTCGTGTTTACAAGGACAAAAATAAGGTTCATTCGGAAGCTAATAGTAAAAATTGTAAAGCTTTCACTTGCTTGGTTTTAATCTTTCATTGCTATGCTGAAAATTTAATTCATGTCAGAATTAAATTTAGTAGTGATACATCAGAGAAGGAATATTAAATTCGGAGTAATAATGATATGTTCTACATATAATACACCTTCTGTGCGCAAATGTAAACTTTCATATGAGACAATATATTTGTTGTTTATTAATAGCATATACTATTTTAAAGAATATTCGAATAGTTTTTCTAGGCAGTATATCTACAGAGCATCATTATCTAACCATCTAATGATTCGTGTTGACCTATAGGTGATTGTTGAAGTAACCATTTTATTGTACACACAAATCTGCGAGGCTGTCGTACTGTATTATAAAACACCGGATTAATTATTAAATTATTCGATAGGAAAACTTTATTTTTAGGATTTTCATGTTTTTTTAAAAGGAATAAATAGGAAGGAATGGAACGTGAAAACTCTCCATATATAATAAACGTTACGTCTATTAATGATTTAATTTTATTTTACTATGTTATTGCAAATAGAAAATTGAATGAAGGTAGTTGTAGTTATTTATTTATTTATGCTAAAGCACCAGAGCTCTGTATTAACGAAGTCTCTGAGTAAATATGGAAATTTAGGTTTAACTTGGATCAGGAATGCAGAAAACGCAATAAATGAACTCAAAGGTGGCTGAAAGGACAAATGGAATTGATGACAAGTCTCCCGTAGACTTGTAGAATACCGATAGACGCCAGTGTAAGCCATATACTTCCCCCAAAGATTGCTGTGCCACGATGTACGTAAGTAGTCAATGAAAAACAATCCAACTTTATAAAAGAAATGAAATAAAAAATCTTCTACACTGAAATAGGGAGAGCCATTTTTGAAACAATATCGAAGGTGCAAGGTCATTAAAGAGTGTTTAGTACAATTTAAGTGAAAGATATAATCATTCCTAACATGTTATCAAAATTACTCGTTTTAAACGTTAAAAAAATAATTAACCGACAAACAGAAACGTCTAGAAAATATTGTGTTATCTAATCTGAATTATGAATTTGATTATAATTTTAAAATTTTTTTTGGAACATGATAGATAGATAACAATGGATATCGTATTTAGCGGCAACAGGCGGTACTAATCTCACCTTGACCTTTTGCCACAGTATAGATCTAACCGAGTTCTACTTGTATTAATAATAATTAATATACTTGCAAATTCAAGTTAGAGTTTTTTCAGTATTTATATTATTCACAATCTTGTAAGTTGTCTTCTCTATAATTTAAAAGTAAAATAATTTGAAAAACCCAATCCTAAAATTTTTATCGTTCTTGACGACAGTACAATGAACTAAAAATGTTACAATTTATTTTCCATGCATTTAATTGTAAATATCGTGGTTATTTTAGAAAAGTTTTTTCTCGAACGTATTTTAATTATATGCAAATTAATTAATTGTTTTTTTTCATTTGTGTTATTCATAACTACTTGATATTACCTAAATTAATTTTTAAAGCAAAATAATTTTAAGTGTTTGATAAAAAACTATTTGCCTATCGTATAATAAACATATATAAAACCATAATTAAATGATTAACATAACTTATAATAAACAACATTTAACAAAGTAACAAATGTTACAACATATTTTCCGTAGTAAATATTATAATTATTTCCAAAAAGTTTTTACATGAACTAAGAAAAAAACCAGGAAAACCTCGGCACACACGCGTACGAAATGATTTAAAATAAAACGTGAAATCATTTCTATTGTGCTCTTTTAAATTTTGACCACGTAATCCATTTCAATTGTTAACTTGTTCCTTCGACTGTATATTCATATTACCCTTATGAACGAACATACTAGCACGTATCGACAACCTCCCAACCAGTTGCGGAATTTATATACAACGCTCCGTGTCAAAGTTCCAGAAAATCAACTTCCCAGCCCGTTGTGGAATATATTTAATCGTCCGTAAGGTGGTCCCCACGAGGTTAGTTATTAAAAATAAAGTTTAGGCTAATGTCCTCAGTGTTATGCCACCACCGCAAAAATGTTAATTAAAATCATCAAGAAATGCTTGGATATCAATTATATCAATAATTCTTTTTACTTTACAAGGCATAAAAGCTTCGGTAGTTGTTGCAGCTCAGCGGTAGAGGACTGAGTCTTGCGACCGTTCCCGGGATATATTCTTATATTATTCACACTCACTGCATTAATTATACAAGTTAGCCATTGATCACAAACAAGCTTCCAGAGGATATTGTGCCTGCAGTAGGCGTGACGTGACGTGAGGGAATAGCGGCAATAAAAGCTTTAAAGGGATAAATATACAGCTCACTCGCTGTCAATTAATGTATGACAAAAAATGAATGGTTATATCTTGTTGAATGGCTTGAATGGTTATATAATGGTTTTATCAAAAATAATAAATTAAAAAGTTGTAATATAGTAACCAAGAGCGTTTTTAAATTCGAATTACTAACATATCATTGATTATGGTTTGAATTTAGGTGTTAGGTAGATAAAAAAACACTGATAATTAGAAAATAGAGATTTTACCTAAACATTCACCCTTTCAAAATTTCTACACCTATTTCTGACCATATATACAGGATATTGC
>DWIC01000154.1:0-14665 GCA_018248135.1 Battus belus
ATATATTGTTATTACTGTGTTAAAACTTAACTTTTCATATTTAAATTCTTTTTCACCTGAGTAATACGCAAAAGAAATTTTGTATTAAATATGTTTTGTACTATATATTTACTAGTATTTTAATTTTACACTTTTTGTCTTTTTTATTAAAAAAATATTATCTATTTTATTTCTAGAAAGCCCGAGCGATAACATTACACTTTCATAAATGCAAATGTTTATTATAAATATTTAAAAATATTTTGTTAAAACGATCCTCGGGAACTCTTCTTTTAAATAATGTCATAACTGGAAACCTAAAAATAATTCTAGTACAAAGTTTAAATTTGATTTTTCCGACACATTTTAAAAGTTCAATCAAAACATTTATACTATCGATAAATCTTTTATAATATTAATTCAATATTTATTATGACATTATTTAATATGTTTTTAACTAATATTTCTATTTCAGACCTTTAGGTACGCTTCGAAGAGACAGATGCAGAATATTTTATCAAATATTTCTAATTAGAAAACGAAAGTTTATAAATAAGGTAGGACAAGTTTATGCCCGCCAAAGTTGGTCGTATGCCACACTTCCACGCTAATGTTGACACGTTATCTTATGTCGAGTTCAATACAGTGCCGCCGCAAATCTTGCCCTTCGAGTTCGGCGACGAGCCCGCTAACGCTGAGGACCTGGCTTCGGTCACGTGTGCAGTAAATAAAGGCGACCAGCCTCTCAATATTACCTGGACCCTCAACGGGCAAATTCTACGTAGAATTAATGACCTAGGAGTAACCATAACCAGCATCAATAAAAAGACCTCTATCCTTAATATTGATTCCGTGAGTGCGATAAACCGTGGGTTATACTACTGCGTGGCGAGCAATCCTGCTGGATCTGCTAATCACAGCGCTGTGCTCGAAGTGAACGGTACACACCCACCCAAACCGTGACGTTTTTTTTCCTTTTGTTTGTTTTTGTATTTCCTTCATCCTGTGTACAATCCACAATTTTATAGTCCCGCCGCAAATCACTCCGTTTGAATTCGGGGAAGAAATACTTAATGAAGGCGAAACGGCTTCGGTGTCTTGCGTGATGAGTAAAGGCGACCTCCCCGTTACCTTCAAGTGGCTTTTCAATGGAGAGGAGATCAAACCGCTAAACTCTCTTAACATTGTCTTAACGACCATTAGCAAGAAAACTTCCATACTCAATATTGAGTCTGTCAACTACGCACATCGAGGCTCTTATACCTGTCAATTGAAAAACAATGCCGGCGAGACCAACCATACTACCGCACTGAGCGTTAACGGTTAATAATTATTTTGTTTATTCCTTTCAATACTTTACTTTTATATTTTGAGCTTAAAACTTTCCTCTCCTCACCTTGCCTCAACAGAGGACCACCCGGAGGTCGAAACTTTCTTAAATCTCCACTTCGTATGTTAAATCTCATTTCATATGTAACTTTGTTTTTAATAAAAGGTTTTGTTATGTACATCAGTTTTACCACAAATACATCCGTTTACCTTTGGAGACGAACCAGCCAACGCGGGAGATACAGTCGGTCTTCAATGCATGGTGACCAAAGGTGACACCCCCATCACCATCCAATGGCATTTAAATGGAAAAGATCTAAAAGAAATTGCGGGAATAGTCGTGAATAAAGTCAGTCCCAAATCTAGTACACTATCTATAGACCCAGTGTCTCTAATACATACAGGAGTGTACACGTGTTTGGCAACTAACCAAGCCGGTCACGCGAATTATTCTACGGAGCTAGCCGTTAATGGTAAATGGGCTTACATTTCAACAAGTTTTGTTATATTTTCATTTATAATATTCGATCCTCTTCCTTCTTCATCTTCGAGTATAGCCCTGTTGTGCGTTATCAATAGATTTAATTAAAGTTGTAAGCTAAAAATTACGGCGGTATGTCATTTATTTGCAATTATTTATTCTGGCAATTGAACAGTTGTGCCGCAGGTAACTCCATTCGATTTCGGTGGAGAAATTTTGAACGCGGGTGACACTGTATCGTTGACGTGTACAGTAGGAAAAGGTGATCTACCACTAAATATCCACTGGCAACTCAATAACGATATATTAAATTCCGGAAACGGCATACTTATAAATAGAAACGGCAAGAGAATTTCAATTTTGAGTATTGAGAACGTGGAACACGATCACATCGGCAATTATACTTGCATCGCTGAAAACGAGGCCGGACGTAGTAGCCACAGTGCGCTGCTCAGCGTGAATGGTACATCTTAAAAATAATCAATCTTGGTATTCGTTTTTTAAAAATTGTTTCGCTTTTCATTTGCACCTTTTTGTATTATACGTATTTATTAGCCTAATATCGTTTTCCCAAATTAACCCTTAAGAAGACACGACGAAGAGTAAATGCTTCTAAAGAGAAGTTTTTACAATATGATACAGTTGCGCCTCAGATAATGCCGTTCGACTTCGGTATGGAACCGGTAAACGATCAAGAGATGCTAGTTGTTACCTGCACCGCTAGTAAAGGCGATTCTCCGCTCACTATACAATGGTATTTTGATGGCGATGTTATGAACTCCGGTGACAACGGCGTTGTACTCGCGACCTCCAAAAGAACTAGCCAGCTCACCATCGAATCTGTTAGTCATCGTAACCAAGGCAACTACACGTGCGTCGTCAGAAATGAAGCCGGCGTTGTCAATCACACGGCCGAACTATACGTCAACGGTATAACTAATTTGTTATATATTTTACCTTCATATTTTACTTATGTCCAACCTCCCGCAGTCCCGCCTCAAATAAAACCCTTCGATTTCGGCGAAGAACCCATCAATGCGCAAGAAATGGTTTTAGTCACGTGTACCGTAAACAAAGGTGACCAACCTTTAACTATCGAGTGGTATTTCCAAGAGAAGCTCGTAAAATCAGATGATATTGGAATTAGTCTCATGAACACGAAGCGTTCCAGCCAACTCAGTATCGATTCAGTGAGCCATCAAAATCAAGGAAATTACACCTGCGCAGTGAAAAACGAAGCCGGATCCGTGAATTTTACTGCTCAACTGTTCGTTAACGGTACCGCCTGAATTAGTTCTTAGCTTATTAACATGTTTGTAGAAAATTGATATGTTCCGTATATGGTTAACATCCTACCCTTTCCTGAAACTTTGGCGGGTCATAAAAATAAGGATCGTGTAAGAAACTACGTTTGAGTGAATTTCGGAAATGAAAGACAAAATATTTTTTAAGATTTAATTCGTACTATATATTAGATGATTGATTTCAGTCGCGCCAATCATTACCCCTTTTGAATTCGATGAATCAGTTTTTTATGGTGAAGGAGTTCAAATAATGTGCCACGTTCCCAAAGGAGATAAACCTCTGACATTCAAATGGAGTTTCAATGAAGGAGACGTGAGTTCACTCCCAGGGTTGAACATTGTGAATGTTGGCGACATGGGCTCAGCTCTCATTATACCGACCGTGACGGCCAAACATTCCGGCAATTACACTTGCACGGCCTCTAACGTTGTTGCCAGAGCTAGTCATCATGCGATGCTTAACGTCAAGGGTATAAGTTTCATTGTCATTTGAACTTACGTACTTTAATTATTCTTTTATACCCACTATGCTTCTGGTAATAAATTTGTTATCGCAATTTATGCCTTATTCTACCCTGACACAGATATTACAATATTCCCTCAGTCCTAATTAAGTTGCCAGTTCCTTCGGCCATATTTCCGTATAATGCACTATATTTATAGAGAATTTTACTTTTCACGAATCACAATGAAATGAATGTTGAGAACCGTTTAATTCGTGAGTAATTTATACCATCAAGTTAACCGTATGGAACTTTCAAAGGCTAATTTCCCCGATAATAACAGAGATTTTAAATTGTTGAATTTTTAACGCAGGCAACACAAAGTACAAGCCTTTATAATTAGTTTTTGGCTTTCCTCGTCGACAGTAATGCCACACGTCGTACCGTTTGAAGCTGATGAGTCAGTATTTGCTGGGGAATCGGTGCAACTTACTTGCCACGTATCTAAGGGCGACCTTCCGCTTGATATTAAGTGGCATTTTCATGGGTTTGAAAATGCGTCATCTCATCTGGGAATAATGACAACTAAAATGACATCGCGTACCTCATTCCTCTCCATCGCCGCGGTGACCGCCAGCCACAGCGGCAATTACACCTGCGTGGCCACGAACAACGCGGGCTCCACTAATCATTCCACAATTATTAACGTCCGTGGTCAGTTTTATTTTTCGTACATTTTAGTTTTGAATATGTTGTTCTTCGCTACGGCTTTTGTACACAAATATGTTAATCGAAGTAGCATGGATTCTTTTGACATAGGCGAATGCAACGAGGGTTTGTTTCATATTTAATTCTTTTTATTTTTCTTTCCATTATTCCTTTATTTTTTATTTAAAGGATTCACTTTTGACAACAGGTTTCTTTGTTTAAAATGGAAAACATTCATCGGTAAATTTATATAAGTTTCGATGTCAATGCGTTTAAAAATATTCGAAATTCAAAAAAAAATTTATTGACTATATTTATTTGATTGTAAGTATGGTTATTTGATTAACTTTTAGAACTCGCAGATCTTTTGTGAGATTTAATGAAAAAAGTGCTCGTTTTCCTTGCGCAGTCCTTCCTCACATCAAACCATTCGAGTTGGAAGAGGCTGTTTTCGCGGGTGAAACTGTACACATTGATTGTTACGTTTCGAAAGGCGACATCCCTCTCAGTATATCGTGGTACTTCAACGGGATGCCAGTAACGTATCAAATGGGTATAAAGACAACGAAACCCAGTGAGCGTGTTTCTACTTTGGATATATCGAGCGTATTGGGCGGTAGCAGTGGCAACTACACTTGTAGCGCCACGAACAAGGCCGGCACGACCAGTCACACGGCGATACTCCACGTCATCGGTACCAAATTGCATTTTAGTTCCGGCGTGAGGACGCGTGTCGCTTGCTTTTGTTATTTAGTCAAACTTAGACCCCACCTTACCCACCTGGTACACTCACAAATCCACAATATTCACGAATCGATCGACCGCAAATGGATAGTCGATTTTTTTATTATTTCTTAGAAATCCTTCCCATAAAACACCCTTGACTGGCGACTACGTTTTACTTGTGCCTTTTAATAACCAATTACATTTTAGGGTTATGATTAATTTTCGATATTTTTTTCATTCTGTTTTGTTTATCATAAGAAGGTAGAAGATAAACTCAATTACCATAATATTAAAATATTATTTCTCTGTAGTTTCTCCACAAATTATGCCATTCGACTTCGGCACGGAGCCCGTAAACGATCAAGAAATGGTTGTTGTTATCTGCACGGCTAGCAAAGGCGATCTTCCTTTCGATATACGTTGGCATTTTAATGGACAAGTTATTAAGTCTGGCCTCAATGGCGTGGTACTCACAAATACAAAGAGAACAAGCCAACTGACAATAGAGTCAGTTAGTCATCATAACCAGGGAAACTACACCTGTCTCGTGAAAAATCCAGCAGGCACTATTAACCATACGGCCGAGCTTTATGTTAACGGTATAGATAATCAATAATGTTTTGCATTTATATATTTTTTTGCCCTCTGTCCTACAGTCCCTCCGCAAATAAGTTCCTTCGAGTTTAGCGAAGAACCTGTTAATGCACAAGAAATGGTTTTGGTCACTTGTACTGTGAGCAAAGGTGATCAACCGTTGGAGATCGAATGGTTTTTCAATGAAAATAAAGTAAAATCAGGAGCTCTAGGAATTCATCTGTCTGCTACGAAACGCACCAGTCAACTCAGCATTGAGTCGGTTAGCCATCAAAATCAAGGAAATTACACGTGTATTGTAAAAAATCAAGCCGGATCTGTAAATCACACAACACAGCTGTTTGTAAATGGTATATCCTTAACTATCCCGTAGATAAAACTCCACGTAGAACTTCTTTACTTTTAAAATTTAATTTATCCTTCCTATCCAAACTTTGGCGGGTCATAAAGTACATTTACTTGGCATTATTAATTTTGAACATAGAAATAAATTACTACATTTCACTATTTCAAAATAACACGTGATACGTGTGATTTTCATCGTAATGAAGCAGAATCCAAAACGATTTGTTAAAAGGATGTCTTCAAAATACTTTAGAGCTCGATATGATTTCGTTTTTGATTAATTTTTCCAGTGGCGCCTATGATAGCACCTTTTGAAATTGACCATGCAGTGTTTTACGGGGAAAACATACAAGTGTTCTGCCATGTAACTAAAGGCGATATGCCATTAACTCTGCATTGGTATTTTCGCGACCGGCTGGTGAAATTTCTTGATGGAGTGACCGTATCAAAAGTCGGAGACAGATCTTCTATATTGGCAATTCCATCAGTAACCGAAAAACATTCCGGAAATTACACTTGCACAGCTTCGAACACAGCGGCAAGCACAAACCACACTGCTACATTAAACGTCCAGGGTACATCTAGTAGAGTTATATGGCTGTGTTTACGTTATTGTTTTTTTAAGTTATTACCATTCTCCATCAGTACCTCCACACATAGTGCCTTTCGAGGCTGAAGAGCCAGTGTTTGCTGGTGAATCTATGCAGTTGACCTGTCACATCTCCAAAGGCGATCGACCTATTGTAATAACATGGAGTTTTCACGGGAAAGATTTATCCTCTCACGAAGGCATCTCCACAACAAAGATTGGCGAACGAACCTCTGTGCTCACAATTTCCAGCGCAGTCGCTAGTCATAGTGGCGAATATTCGTGTCACGCAAGCAACAAAGCGGGTCACGAAGTCCACTCAACTTCTGTTAATGTCCACGGTATTTGCCGTAACCCTTACACTCCCTAGCCTAAGCCGCACGCTGCACGCTTGCCTAACTAAATACTCAAGCTTTCTGAATTAACAGTTTTACCATACATCGTATCCTTCGAGGCGGATGAGTCCGTCTTTGCTGGAGAAACCGTTCAACTCAACTGTCACGTCTCTAAAGGTGACTTACCGCTTGACATCAAATGGCATTTCCACGGATTTGAAAATTCCACATCGCATCTAGGAATTATGACAACCAAAATGACTTCAAGGACGTCATTTCTTTCTATCGCCGCGGCAACCGCTAGCCATAGTGGAAACTATACCTGCGTAGCTACGAATAATGCCGGTTCTACTAACCATTCCACTATCTTAAACGTTCATGGTCAGTTATTCGTACGTATTATTTGACGCTTCTGGCCGCTAAAATATTCAATGAATATTAATATAGCATGAATTGCCGTGTCGTATTTCTGAAAACCATTACATTGTTTATTTAATCCTTTTTTTTATTGTTTTCCCTTGGAGCAACCTGGTCAAATAATTTCTTTTGCAATAACGTTTGCAATGTGTTTGAAAACTAGAATAGGGTACATAAAAATTATTTGTCACTTGTCAACTAGGAGTACAACCCATAACGACTAATTGAAGTCGACGATACGAAATATCTGCTAAAAATAGTAATTTCTCTTCTACTTGTATTAAGTGCTTTTTCATTGTATCGATACTAAAACATTATATTGGTTTTATTCCGTTTTAAGTGGTTCCGTATATCATACCGTTTGAAGTTGAAGAGTCGATCTTCGCTGGCGAATCTGTTCACCTCACTTGTCATGTATCAAAAGGAGACCGCCCACTTCAAATATCGTGGAGCTTCCAGGGTCAGGAAATACCTTATCACAATAATATGGGAATAACCACCACCAAGTTAGGAGAGAAGGCTTCGGTTCTTAGCGTACCAACGGCTATGGGGCAGCACAGCGGCAACTACACTTGCACCGCGAGTAACCGCGCTGGCCGCGCGCATCACACTGTGCTAGTCAACATCCATGGTTCGACGTTGCTACTTTCTTACGTTTAACGTAACTGTTTGTTTAGAAAATGAATGTCATAGACAATGCACGTTTAGATTTATTTAGATTCTCTTTTTCTTATTTGATCAGTTCCTCCCCATATAATGCCGTTCGAGATCGAAGAATCCGTCTTTTACGGTGAATCAGTGCAAATGACCTGCCACGTCAGCAAAGGAGATCGCCCGCTTGTAATCACTTGGACGTTTGAGGGACAAGATCTATCCACCCACGCGGGAATCAAGACGATGAGGATGGCAGAGCAAACATCATTTTTGTCTATAGATTCCATAACGGGCGCCCACAGTGGCAATTTTACATGCATTGCAAGGAACAGAGCGGGAGAAGACCGATTTACCACATCTCTTCGTGTAAACGGTATCTTTAGTTAGATATTCCAGCATGTACACAATTATATCCATTACTAACATTGCAAAATTTTCTTTGCTCAGTCGTTCCCCATATCAAACCATTCGAATTGGACGAAGCCGTATTCGCGGGAGAACCCGTACACCTGGATTGTCACGTTCCCAAAGGCGATATACCTTTGAACATTACGTGGAGCTTTAAAGGCATACCTGTAACTCGTAATACGGAATTGAAGACCATGACACTCAGTGATCGAGTTTCCGTACTGGATATAACAAGTGCCATGGGCTCGCACAGCGGCAGCTACACCTGTACGGCTAGCAACAAAGCGGGAACTGCTAACCACACCGCCGAACTTAACGTTATCGGTACAAAACTTATTGATCCCCGTGATGCTTGCTTTCTGTTTAGTTCCTCCCGTGGTCCAACCTTTCTTGTTCGGCGAAGTCATGAATTCCGGACAAGTTGTAACTGCTCCGTGCTCGATTATCGAAGGCGATCACCCGCTTCGGCTGCAATGGCTTTTTGACAATGAACCCATAACACCAAGGTCCGGAGTCACTGTTTTTAATATCGGAGAAAGAAGCGCCATACTCAGTATCGGTTCCGTGTTAGACAAGCACGCCGGAAACTACACTTGCGTAGCAGAGAACGAAGCGGGAGTTGCTTCACACACTTCAACTTTAATAATTAACGGTGCATAAAATCGCGATATTTTCTAACTTAATCTTCTTATAAATTATATCTACCTTGTGTGCCTTTTTATTTATTTTACACTTTATAAAAAGCCCGTAAACTTGAATATTTCCAGTCCCCCCTAACATATTGCCGTTTACATTCGGAGAAAAACCTGCCAATGTCGGGGAATACTTACAAGCGGCCTGTACGATAAACCTCGGCGATCTTCCTCTTACTGTAACGTGGATGTTCAACGGTCAAGTAATATCGTTAAGAAACAATGACTACACTATGACAAACTCAAAAAGAAGTAGTTTATTAATAATCGAATCCGTTGACGCTAAACATGCCGGTTCCTAAACATGCATCGGCGAAAACCGCGCGGGACGGTCCACTCTGTCAGCTGATTTAATAGTTTACGGTTAGTTGTCAGTTACCGTAGCCGCCTGTTTTTCTCTTTTAGATAATGTTTTAGTTATCCCGATACAACCTTTTGATTTTGACCGGAATCACCAAATATATACTAGACATATTAACAATAAATAGTACGAAAGGAATGTTTAGAAGTATTTCAGGTTTTATTTTAGGGATAGTTTTCTTATGTAACTTCCAATTAACACAAATCGTTTATTTTGTGACTTAGTCAACAGCATATATTTTTGTCCTAGTTCCGCCATTAATAGTGCCGTTCAGTTTCGGAGAGGTGCCTTCCAATCCCGGTGACACTGCAGTAGTCAACTGTGTGGCTACTAAAGGAGATCTACCACTAGAGATATCGTGGACATTTAGCAGCGAAACCATAGACTCGAGTCTACATCGAGGCATCTCCACTACGCCGTTAAGCCCAAGAGCGTCTGTCCTCACCATCAATTCGGTGACTGCTAATCATCAAGGAAACTACACTTGTATCGTGCAAAACCCTGCAGGCCGTGCGGAATATGCGGCGACTTTAGTCGTAAATGGCACGTTTATTAAAATATATTGAAGGAAATGAATGACGGGGACTAACTTCACAAATGCACAATCGAAGAATCCCTATTCCTCACACATCTTCATCACTGACTGCTAACAAAAAAATTAACATGGCCTTGTATAATTATTTCCAGTATTGCCTCGCATAGTTCCATTTTCATTTGAGAGCCCATTGTTCGCGGGGCAAGCGAGTCAGGTCACTTGTTTAGTTTCGGAGGGCGATCCGCCTCTTGATATTCAATGGTACCTTGATGGGCGTCTCCTGAAGGAAAAAGCCGATGTAGCGGCGACTAAAATTGCACAGAGGGCTTCGCTGCTCCTTATCGACCCGGCGGGGTGGTCGCACAGCGGTCTATACATGTGCCTTGCGCGCAATGCCGCCGGCTCTTCCAACTATTCCGCTTCATTAGAAGTACATGGTATAAACATCTGTGTACCCTATATTCCTAGCACGGATTAGCTTCGCGTAGTTTCAATATAATGTGCTTCAGTCGCGAAAATAGCTCTTTAATTACCTCAAATAATAAATGTCTATAGCATTAGTAATTAAATTAATTTATAGGCTATTAAAAAGAGTTTTAATTAAACGTCGCGAAACACGTTATTAAAGAGAACTGATAAACTATACTCGCAGGAACCGGCTGCGGCTATCATCGACGAAACCATTTCTTCCTCTCCCAGCATTTTATTGTCCTTCACCTGTCCTATTATCCCGATATCCCATCTATTAATTTATTCATTTTTATTTCGCATTATTTGCTTTTAAATTTTGCATGTTGCTTGCTATGTGATTAAATAGTTGAAATAATAATTAAAAGTGAAAAAACTTATTTCTTGTCTCATGTAATCAAGTCTTAACATTATTATTTCAACTTGGTGCTACACTTAAGATTTAGTTTATTTGCATTTGTTGCTTTTATGTTAAATCCCTTAACTTTTTTTTGGTTTCATTGGCTTCTAACATTATTTTGCAATAAAAATACTAAAAGCTTCTCTAGCGACAGCTTTAGCGTATAATGTGCATCCCTACACACAATTTTGTGAAAAGATATCATTCCACTATATGCTGTTTTGTACGTTAAAGAAGCTTTTTATTTGTAAGTTAAACTAGAATTCAAATGCAACGTCATTTTAAAATGTGTAATCACGTTAGTTCCAGCACTGTTATTTAGACGGACTCCTCGTTAACTCTAGTACATATTGGAAACACTTTATTTTTGGATGAAACCAAATGGTAGAATATCAGTAATGAAGTATAGACGAAGCAATTCAAATTCTAGTTCGGCTTGTAATATTAATTGTAAATGAGCCCCTCAATATGTTGAATTACTTTAAAAAAAAAGTTAAAATTTAATATTATTATAAATTATTGGTTTGGACAGAAGTAATTAAAAAAAAAAGTTAGATTTTCAATAGAATTTTTAATACATATCTCGATTAGTATATGGCACTTTAGCCATTTCTTAAAATAGTACCTAAATTACATAATTAGTCCATGCTTTCACAAGTTTTAATATTGAATTAATTTGAAAGTAAATTTGATAGTAAATTAAAGTGACATCTTAAATTCATCATTATATTATCTAATTTGACGAACTCTGTCAGTTTCTAATTTGGTTGCTAATATTTTAGTTCCTCCACGTTGGATTCTTGAGCCCACTGACAAAGCTTTTGCGCAAGGTTCCGATGCTAAGGTCGAATGTAAAGCTGACGGCTTCCCTAAGCCCCAAGTGACCTGGAAGAGGGCTGAAGGTATGAATGTCTTGGATCAAAATAATTAATAATATTTTTTTCTTAATTAATGAACATTAAATAAGATCTTTATTTATTTTTATTTTAGGTGATACGCCAGGCGATTACAAAGACCTTAAACCTAATAACCCTAATGTAAAAGTGGAGGATGGTACATTGACTATTAATAACATTCAAAAGACTAACGAAGGATATTATCTATGTGAAGCCGTCAATGGAATTGGTTCCGGATTATCGGCTGTAATTCTCATCAGTGTACAGGGTAAATATTAATAATATATTAAAACAAACATAATTAATAGGACAAGACTAAAAAAAAATATTTATCTTAGCTCCACCACAATTCGAAATTAAAATGAGGAATCAGACCGCCCGACGAAGCGAGCCCGCCGTACTCCAATGCCAAGCTAAGGGTGAAAAGGTAGTGTGATAATTTTTTTGAATATCATTTGATTTGTGTCTTAATAAAAAAGATATCCTTAAATTATAGCCAATTGGTATTATCTGGAACATGAACAATAAACGCCTTGAACCAAAATCCGACCCACGGTATACAATCCGCGAAGAAATTTTACCCGGTGGTGTAGTTTCCGACCTCAGCATCAGGAGAACCGAACGTTCAGACAGCGCTCTCTTCACTTGCGTGGCCACTAATGCTTTCGGATCAGATGACACCAGCATTAACATGATTATCCAAGGTAAATATTTTAAAAAATGTTGGGGCCTTCAGGTTCTAAGAGCATGATCATGACACGTTCATAGACCGGCAAAGGCAACGTAAGACGCCGAACCATAAGGCAAACAGGCAACCATTTTAAAGTCGACGAAAGAAGACGAGCCGCTTTCAATCTTTCTAGAAAATCTTTGGGGAGGTCAAAGGACGGCCTTCGGTTGAAATGTTGTTTAATTACATACAACAACTTAAACAATATATGAATTTATAATCGCTAAGTAGTAATTTTTTTTTTCCTATTAGAGGTACCCGAAGCACCATATGGACTAAAAGTTCTAGACAAATCAGGAAGGACTGTCCAATTGTCCTGGGCTGCACCTTATGACGGCAATTCCCCTATTAAGAAGTTCCTCATCGAATACAAACGTGCCAAGGGTAACTGGGAAAAGGATATTGACAGGTATTTCAATTTAATTTTTGCTTGTTATACACGTTTTTTAAAATATGCAAAGGTTTACTAAAATTTTGTCCAATTAAGAGTACAAAGGTTAATTTATTAGAAAATATAATTGTTTTAATTTACAGATAACAACTAAGCTACTTTTTTAAGTTTTTTTAATAATTAATTTATTGCACAGAGTTCTAGTGCCTGGCGACGCGACCGAGGCAGGTGTTTTCAGTCTACGCCCGGCAACTGCTTACCATATCAGAATCGTAGCTGAAAACGAATTAGGTACCTCCGAGCCATCTGAAACCGTGACTATTATCACCGCTGAAGAAGCTCCCACAGGCATGCCTCAAGATGTCAAGGTTGACGCTGTGGACAAACACACTCTTCGGGTTACATGGAAACCACCCCAACCTCAAGATTGGAATGGCGAACTCCAAGGGTAACTTTATTCATGTATTATTTTTTGACCCGTTAAATAATCATTTTCCCAATATTTTTTTTGAATTGGCTTTCACTGCCTGAGTAGCATCTCCAGATTACATGAATACGAGGTGGCAGAGGAATAAGGGGTCTGGCGTCAATACCTAAATAGTCGTAAGTAGCGTAAATAATAGTAGCGGAAGTGCATCGCTTCCATGAATGCTCCATAGAGTGACCAGCCCCATGGGCTCCCGAGGGACACTCGGCGTGGGACACCACTCGGCGAGTTTCTCGTTACTAAACTCAAAATCATTGCGAAGAATTGTGTATTTTCATTCCTGAATTGTAAATTTATTCACTTAATCAAATGTTTAAATAGAGACTTTCTCTGAAATTCATTACATATATTTTTTTTCAGATACTATGTCGGCTACAAATTGGCTTCCAGCAATAAATCATTCGTATTTGAAACTGTTGACATCTCTAAAGAATCTGGCAAGGAGCATCATTTGGACATTTTAAATTTGAAGTACGTATCTATTTAATTAAGTAAATTTTATAGCACTGACATTATTATAATTTCTTTCCACTTCTTAAGGGTTCAAAAAAAACTTCTAAAATTAATATTGGATATCTATGTGACATGTGGCATCGTTATTTAGTTACGTGAATGTTAAATAAGTTATAAATGATTCATGATTTAACTGAGGGCAACATCGGATATTTTCGTTTTACTATTTCATACTAACTTATGTAGATAATATATTTGTTTTACTAATAAATCAAAATTCGTGCAGGACCTACACTCAGTATGCGATAGTGGTGCAAGTTTTCAACAAAATGGGCTCGGGTCCCGTGTCAGGCGAGGTTCGCGCGTACACTGCCGAGGGCGCCCCATCCGCTGCACCGCAAGATGTACTCTGCACCACACTCACCGCACAGACTATTCGAGTCTCATGGGTTTCTCCACCATTAGCTGCCGCCAACGGACTTATTAAGGGTTACAAAGTCATATACGGACCCAGCGACACCTGGTATGGTGAGTATGGTTAACATAGTTATGAAACAGTATACTACATAGTAAATAACTAAAAAAATTGAATTAAAAAAGAAAAAGAAATTGTAAGTAAGATAGGATAATTAATATAAGATGCAATAGATTAGGAAAATAAGAAAATTGAGAATAGATTAAGCATAAAATGTAAATAAATTTAGTTGAGAAAAAAATTCTGTAATATGAAGTTTCTGCCAATTGGCGGCAGAACTAAGGTGTACTTGATAATTTAAGAAAAAAAAAACAGGTTTTTTTTTTCCTGTTGATGTTTTTGCTGTTAGCCTTTACGGTTCTTACAGCTTCATCGGACAATGAGCTCTCGGAACCGGGGTCCGTGAGCTAAACTTAACCTACTCCTACTACATCAGTAATCTGATGTAGTCGCACCTCGGTGCTT